>BGPT01001710.1:46961-59558 GCA_003297045.1 Symbiodinium sp. clade C Y103 | reverse complement strand
GGGGTGGGGTGAGGAGGTGGGATGGGGTGGCATTAACGTTCAAGTTACGTGCAAGGTGCATGGCACGTTACGTTGAAGATGTCTTACGCTAATGCAGTGGGGGGGGTGGGGTGGGGGGTGGGATGGGGTGGCATTAACGTTCAAGTGACGTGTAAGGTGCACGGCGCGTTACGTTGAAGAAGTTTTATAGTTTGTTCGCGGAGAATGTGCAAGAATCGATTTCATAGAATAATATATCATACTGATTCCTATGTATTCATAATTCATATATGTTAGTATGTTGGTACGCAGCAGTTGGATTTAACTTGGATACATCTCAAGACATGGCGACCCCCAGCATTTCCACAAACGATTAAGCAAAAGATGAATCCAATGAGATATTCGTATGCCTGGTCTTGGACCTGGAGACACAATGAAGTGTCTCAGGACCTTGACTTGCAAAGATCGCTGTGCGATGCCCTCTGGAGATGAGAAAAAGAACTGATGTGCAGCACCGCTTAAATGGTTTGACCAAAACCATCAAAATACTATTTTTTTCCGGCCGTGATGATGAAAATTGCGATTTTGCTACAACGAAACACACATTTCCATCTCAAAGTCACGCGCAGGCCACGCAAAATCAATTTCCATTTTGTGAGATCATGTTACAAAGTCCCACAAATACCACATTTTCTTTCCCAAACCACATGATCATGATTCAAAAACTCAGCGACCCTTGCAAGGGCGCCGAGTCAACCGAATACCTTGTTTTACTTTTTGTTGAGGGCTGTTTGGGGTTCATTTAAGATTGGTTTAGAGTTTAGAGTTTATTTATATAATGTTTCTTCGGGCTTATATTTAGTATTTAGAAGCAGAAAAACAGAAAAGCAGGGAAGCAGGGAAAAGCTGAAAAGCCAAGAAGCAAAGACGCAGGGAAAAGCAGAAAAGCAGAGAAGCTGAGAAACAATAAACAAGAACAAAAAACAAAAGAAAAACAATCCTCCTTATATAATATTTCGTTGCCCAAATGAGGTCAGAGCACAGGCCACAGTGTGCCTATGTAGATATATCATGATATGAGTTCCATTCAGGTTCTTCTTGAATAAAGAATTGGATCAATCACAAGATGTTTGGTTTCAAGATTCACTGCAGAATCAAAGTGTAGCACATGCAACTGCTATCAATCAGTTTGAAACCAAAAAACATGATCCAGTTGAACACCTGCAAAAGGTAAACTATGCATCACTGCACCACAAAATAAAACAAATACGATACATTTTGAAGTCAATCGATGAAATGTCTTGAAAGTGTGAATCAAAATTTGTTCGAACATCAGAACAACTTGGATTCGCCGTGCTGGGGACTGTAGGCGTTACTGGTGCTGTAGTAATTGGTGCCTTAGTAGTCACCGCCACCGCTGTAGCCGGCTGTGCCAGTGACGGGATCTACAGCGGGACCTACTGTAGGTCCCGTCACTGGCACAGCCGGCAACGTCTGCGCTGGAGGAGCAGTCCTTGGTCTTGCTCTGCTGTGCGATTGAATTTTCGCAATGTGACAATGAACGATCAGTTCCAATTTTCCATACCATAAAAGAATCCGTTTGGTAGTGTCTAAGTGTCCAAGCGTCTAAGTGTTCGATTTACAAGCAAAAAATGTGTCCACACGGTTCCTGAGATTTGTAAATGATTATGGACCAATCTTGGAACACAAGCAGTGAAACATGTTCATACAAACAAGATGTGTTGAAATTGTGGGTGTGTCAATGTCCCATCGATTTTTTTAGGCTAGGATTAGGATACCCATGAAATTTACGGAACAAAATATGTTCAACAACATCTATACAGGCAAGAAAAATATATGTCCATAGGATTGCATCAAAATTTTGATTGAGCAAACTGAGCCGTTGGCGCCATGGAATTTCACCAGGAATCGCTGCGTGGTTGCCAGTTTGAGCTGCGCAAAAGAATGAAAAATGGAAGGAATGATTTTTCATGGTTGACAGATGCAAAATCAAACGCAAGAACTACTCAACACACAAATAAAGACCAGAAGAACACACGCCAAAAAAAACACAATGCAAAACAAAAACGAAATCAAACAAACAAACAAACAAACAAACAAACAAACACGCATTTAAACACGTCCGCCCCAACCCGGACGTTGCTCCACACCCAACATGGTAGTAACATCAACTGATCTCAATAGGGGATAAAATTCTGCCACCCCCCTGGCAAATATGTGGATTGGGGTAGTAACATCACTGTCTCTTAATAAGGTATAAAATCCGCCACCCCCTCTGGCAAATATGTGGACTGGGGTAGTAATATCAACTTATCTTAATAGCGGATAAAAATCCGCCACCCCCTCTGGCAAATATGTGGGTTGAAGTAGTAACATCAACTTATCTTAATGAGGGATGCAAATCCGCCACCCCCTCTGGCTAATATGTCGATTGTGGAAGTAACATCAACTTATCTTAATGAGGGATAAAAATCTGCCACCCCCTCTGGCAAATATGTGGATTGGGGTAGTAACATCAACTTATAATAATGAGGGATAAAAATCCGCCACCCTCTCTGGCAAATATGTGGATTGGGGTGGTAACATCAACTTATATTAATAAGGGATAAAAATCCGCCACACCATTTGGCAAATATTGGATTGGGGTAGTAATATCGATTTATCTTGATAGGGGATAAAAAATCCGCCACCCTCTCTGGCAAATATTGGATTGGAGTAGTAACATCAACTTATCTTCAGACGCGGAGCAACGTCTGGGTTGCGGCGAACACGTCTAAACCATCCTTGTCAGCTGGCCCCTGATGCATTCAATTCAATCGTCGCTTCAGTACCCACATTCGTTGGAAAACCAAGGCACAACGTCTGGTTATTGCACATTTGTTTACAATAAACATTGAGGCAAACAAAAATCAAGATCTAAAAGAATTGTAGAACACGGACGCTTTCCAACATGACATTCCAAGCCAAACCATTTTGATCAAAACACCACGTGCAACAACTGTGTTGCTGAACAGCTCGCAGTGAACCGCTACAAAAAAAAATGAATAAAAATTAGGTCGGGAAAACGAACCCGATTGACAAATACGAACAAATTGTAGCACTTCCGTTTTCCAATGACATACACAAATTACGTAACGCGAAAGCAATGGCAGCGGCACACTTCCTTTTTCTGAGCTTAAGGGCCTCAACGAGTAATCCATGTTTTTGCATGTAATGCCTGAATGTTTCCAGGATCTGTCTCACGTTTTGTGAATGAAGTCTCAATTTCGGAAATCCGTGTTCGAAAATAGATCCGCTTCGCCAAAATTCGTGTGACAAAATTTCGAATGAATGAAAGATGGACAACGACCACAAGCGCACAGCTCTTTTCACCGGGGAAAGTTTCAGCACCTTCCGAGCTCCGGGCTCTAGGGCGTGGCCCCTTTTAGGGGAAAAGAAAAAGATAGTAAATGGAGGATGGAAATGAGACGAGGGTGGGGCTCAGAGAATTAAGGGAGGGAAAGACGGAAAATTTCCATCAAATGGGTGACCCTCCCACGCAACCCTTGAGAGGTAATGTTTCGGATGAAACATAAAATTTATTTCCTCCATGTTTTAAAATAAATTGACAAACATTTGCGCGCGAACAAAACAAGGTTTTGTTTGTTTAAAAATATGCAAACCAAAAACCTTCAAAAGTTTTGCTCAAAAAATGTTGCGTGTGCAAATAAGGGAGAGTTTCTCAAAGGGAAATTCAATTTCGGAAATCCGTGTTCGAAAATAGATCCGCTTCGCCAAAATTCGTGTGACAAAATTTCGAATGAATGAAAGATGGACAACGACCACAAGCGCACAGCACTTTTCACCGGGGAAAGTTTCAGCACCTTCCGACCTCCGCCCCGCTTCCAAGATCAAGGTGCTTTGATACCTTCTCCCAGTCAACTCTGGTTCGGGTAGCGCCAAGACTCAAGGCATGCGAAAAGTCAAGGCGGCTTGGTGAATCAGCTGGATTGCTGTGGCTCAGTACACGGCCAAACCATACCTTGTGTTGAAGGTCCGATTCCATCTTCACAAACAAATCAATCATCATGCATGCTGGCTCGCAGCGTCTCACCAGTACCTCTAATGTGTGCCAGTCGCGATGATTCGGTGTCAATGTAATATACCACCTGCGCATGCGAGTACAAATCGCCCCACAAGTCGGCGGCCATCAGCACAGGTACGACCTCAAGTTCGTGGATAGGATTTTGCGACCTGCTCAATAGATCATCCAAAATGTGAGGCGGTACCTGCTCCCAAAAAAATTTCAAGCATCTTCCAGCAGGGTCGTAAATGACCCCACCCACTGAACCCGTACGCAAGTCCGGGTCACAAGCTCCATCTGTAAAAACGAGCCAAGTTGTATGTCAAGTTTTTTCAATTCTAAGTGGCTTTCCATCAGCCACTCTTGTTGTGTTAAACTCTAGTCTCGTACTAGATCGACGTCAAGATCCAGAAAACAAAAGAAAGCTTCAACCACGACTCCTAAGAGTACACGCCAGTGTCAGCCTTTTTCGCTCAGACGCAACACAAAGGAAGTTCGGCACACGGCCGCACAAACAGAAACCAAAAGACCTGTCTGTCTTCCTACGTTGTCCTGCTGATAGTGAAACTACAGTTCGATACAGTTCTTGACAATTTGGCTCCCCTTGAGCCAATGTCCAACTAGGAAACGCAATTCCAGGTTGTGAACATCAACCTTTCCTTAAAGGTTGATGGAACAATTCCAAAACTGTGTTCAAACTGCTGTTTGAGTTTCAAAACAGCTTTCTACAAAACAAATCACCGCAAAAAAAATCAAATAGTTCAGTTCTCACTCAAAACGTGAAAACGAGTGTTCGAGAATGGCGTGATTCACAAAGAAAACTATACAAATCTCCTGTGCAGAAAATCTTTGGAAACCTCATGTTTCTTCTCCAAATAACTTCAGTTCAGGAAATCAAATGTCCATGTCCCAAAGCAGTTGAAGAGCAGAATGTTCTGCTCTACACTCATCATGTTCAGTCGTATAGCAACGCAAATACCAATTTCGATATACTTCACACACGCAGCGCGTCGCAGAGCAACTAGACGCAATAGAGTATAGCATCGGAGATGGCGAAGTTGTAGACCAAACGTCTAACTGCGCAATATGTAATTCCAGTATGTGAGAAGGTAACCAATGCCTGCACAGGCATGTGGTTAACTTCGCACCATCTCACTTCCGTAAGCAAGATGCAGAAATAGTGGCCCTGGATCAACGTATCCAGTTCAAATAACCACATCGGTGATCAAGATCAAATATCTCAACCACAAAGTTGTAGTAGGCTTCTCTCGTCAGATGCCAACANTGGATCAACGTATCCAGTTCAAATAACCACATCGGTGATCAAGATCAAATATCTCAACCACAAAGTTGTAGTAGGCTTCTCTCGTCAGATGCCAACACACTCCAGTAGGCGCGGGCGCCTGCAATACCAATAGGTATATAGCTAAGCGACNCAACCACAAAGTTGTAGTAGGCTTCTCTCGTCAGATGCCAACACACTCCAGTAGGCGCGGGCGCCTGCAATACCAATAGGTATATAGCTAAGCGACAAGATTAGCTATCGTTGGCAAAGTTTATCCTTCGAGAGAAGCATGACCACGTCCAAAACCATAATAAACACATATCATCCAGTCTTCACGACATAGATGACCATGAAGTGCCCATCACGAGCAAACGTAGGTTGCTCGGGATCATGCAGAAAACGTCAAATCAAGATAGATCGCACCAAAATTAATGGTAAAATGATCAAATCTCAATCTGAATCCAGTTCTGGATAGAACTCTTCGTGTCGAGCTCGAATTCAGGGGAAATAGCGTCAAATTCTGATGTAAACGCATCATTGGTGAGGACATCTCACGATTCGTCCAATGAAGGCATCAAACTACAGGTGTCCGAACCTTTCCAGTGAACAATGGGTGTAAAGTCACCTCGGCGGTCCTTTAAACCCAACATTTTCACACCCCCTTTCGACGAGGTGAGTGTAAACCTCTCCCAATGTAAAATCGACATAAATACTCGCGATCTTCAAGATCGGAAAGTTCCAGAAATAAGTTCATCTGTCACACAGTTCTCGAAAGATCCAGGCAGATAAAGCTCATCTCCAAAAATAAAGCTTCAATAACCCACGCATCATCATCACAATAATGCGGAGTCAAATTTCATCTCGAATCTTCGATGCAGATAAATTCAAAATGAATCCAGTGTTGGTGATCTTCCAGTGTCTCCACAATCGTTGTAATACAATACCGATTGATCCCAGATAAGAAACCAGTTACAAGCATCACAAAGAAAGTACAGTCCATCCACAGATGAAAAGCAGTTCACCTCGGAGCTCAAAGTTCCAGATCCTCATGCAGAGATAACGTCAATGGATTCCATGGCATCAAAAGCAAGTCACTACGATGTTGTTGCAAAGCCAGTTTCAACAGCCACACACACAAGAGCACAAGACGTCCACCGACGAGACACCTTCGGAGTCAACACGAAAATAAAGAAGGATGTTTCATACATTCCGCACCCTCACGAGGAAGGTGGCATGTCAGAAAATCCAAAAATGAACTTCTGAAGACAATCGGATATTGCCCCAGTGCACTATGAGGAAACGAACATACCGTCATCTTCGTAAAACGTTATACAATGACTGGTCAGTGTCCCGATGTCGTCCAAGTAACATCCATTAAGAAATCAAGCGCCCAATCACGTCTCTGACAAAAACTCGGCTCGAGACCATTGTCCCAATATGAGCACAAGAGCTCAGACTGAGAAATCGAACGGTCGGTGGAAATCTATTAAGCTCGCGACTTCATGCCCAAAGAAGGTCGAGTTCCCACACCCCCTTTCAAACCAAAATCCAAAAGCAAATGAAGTTCCTGAGCTTCAGCACAAATCCACCGTTCAGATACATGCTAAATATGCCTACAGAACGAACGGACACAAGCGGCTGGATAACGGAAGCCCAAACCAGATTACAGAAGCACGGGACCAACACATGTTCCCTACGCACAACAAGTCATGTTGCAGCTTCAGATTCCCCGCAAGCAAAAGTGAGTCATCACAGAATTGACTCATCTCATAACGGGTTATCATCACTAGCCGCGCATACCTTAGTTCACAGATGTGACAAAGACACAACAGACAGCAGCGCACGCACACAGAAACAAAATTAGTCCAAGTGACAACTGCTCCAAAGACCTCCATTCCTGGTCCAGTCCAAGTCTGTCCACAAAACAGCAATACAACATAACTGTAGTAACAACAATTAGAGCACCCCTCGATGCATTTACTACCAGATTTCTTGCATAGCTGCATAACCACATAATATGCATCAATGCAAGTATGAAGGGAACAGTTCAGCATCTCTCGATGCGCAATACCAGAATCAACTCACCGATACAGATGAATCCCTCATAACTCATAACTCAAACCGAAGTCAGAACATGAAGGCATCTCTCGCTCTTGCTGGCGCAAGAGGGAGCTGTGAGTTTGGCTCTTGCTGGTGCAAGAGAGAGCTGTGAGTTGCGCAAAAGGGCCGAAGCATTCTAGACGTGCCTTGGCATCAGTGTGCAACAGGGCTGTTGAACAATGTCTGGCTACATTTACTTCAAGCGCGGCAATTTTGCTGGCGCTGGCTCTTTTATGGCGCGCTCGCCGCAGCAGATCAATACCAACTGAAACATGAGACCAGAACTGAGAAAGATTGGGATATCCGGATGAAGTTGCATCGAAAGAATGGAGAGGTTCTCACCCACCACTTCCGACAATCCAATGCAGATTTCATAGGCCAAGTGCTCCATGAAAGGGTGATTTGTCTTGACCTCTATGAAATGAAGGATGAAACCCCATGCTTACTCCTTATGTGTGCTGAAGTACAGAGTATCATCACCAAAGTTCACAGATCTGACAAATTCAAGTTGATGCATGTGGTGACAATTACAGAAGATGACAACCTCATGTCCAACTTCGGAAGGGCGATGTGGAGACGGTGTATCAGGAGTGCAAGTGACTGCGCATTCTTTGCGGGACCCTACACAGGTGGTTCACCGTGGAATCGTTTGAACAAAAACGTGAGTGAGGTGACAGCACACAATATCAGAATGAAGGCATGTTTGTATTGGGAATTGTGGGAAGAATTTGCACTGTGTCTACAAAGAGTACATGAAATGCATGCGATGGCATTGTTGGAACTTCCGCGTGGATGTGATTATTGGAATGATGATCGCATGAAATTCATGGTGAAGGGAACTGAATCACACACACATGACTTTGATGGATGTATGTACGGATTGAAATCGCAATTCAAGGATGTCGGTGGTACATCAATCAAGAAACCATGGAGAATAGTCTCGTGGGGCGTGATTTGCACTCGAAATGTGATGGCTCTCATATTCATGGACCCTGCGCCGGTAGAGAAACTCATGCCAGACAATTGTACACTGATGAAATTGTTAAGTGTATCATTCGGAGTATCAAGAATCAAATGTTATTGAACAATGCATGCGGTAAAACCTACAGAAAGATTTTTTTTTGCTCGAAGTCAGCGCACTCTGGCACAAGGCCTGTGTCACTAGTCAAATGAATAAAGCTGAAGCAGAAATGAAACAAAATGAAACGGCAAAGCCCGGCTCTCAGTACCACACCGAGACGACGTGCAACCACAGGCATAAAGCTGGCCAGATAAGCTTTCTCTGGACAAAATAAGAAAGTGAAAGAGTGGGCGAAAGTATCATGCCTCAGCCAAATCGCGTAGGCAATGCAGATGGCAATGCAGATGCCCAGCCCTGCACGGAAATATTCAACGTAACTCCAGTGTCCTAGCTCTCATGTCTCCCGCTACCGTGGCGGGAGAAAGCCTCTGACGGCAGCTTTTCAGCAACAGCCCATGTCTCATGTCTCAATCTGAATCCATTTGACAGAAGCATCAGTAGACCCCGGTCATCACATTGAAAGTACCAAGAGCAGCAAAGCCATTTAAATGTAATCGGCATGTCGACTCACACCGAAAGCTTCCATACTGACCGGAAAAAGTCTGTATCTGATCCAAATCCCGTTCTCGTCAAATTCATTGGCGCCATAGCGGGCTCCAAGAAATCTCTAATCGATCGAAATCACAGATCAACTTCCTCGAGCATTTTGCACCTTCCAAGAGGCAAAGCTGAAGATGTAACAAGATCAGAATGTGCGAGATTGAATGGACAGAGTCAAAATCCCAGCTCCGATGGTTGCCAAGAAGAAGCAAGCCATCTATTTGCTTATGAACCTTTTCACCAGAGTGACAGCATAAGAAGAGGCAAGTTGACAGTGTCTGACTTTTTTGAGAAAGGGCAAGAATCACAGTTCTCAACTCAGAGTAGAGAAATTGTAGGACTGCACAAAATCAGTGTTCGGATGCAAACGACATGATCTCTTATTCTACGACAGTATCGGCACCAGGACAACAACAAAACAAACCCAAAGGAAAAAAACCGAACTGCATTTGCAGCCATCAATGCTGCCTGGAGATGTACAGCTGCAATCCATCAGGTTCATGCAGGGTGAATCGGTTTGCTGGGTTCCCTGACATATTCAAGCCCACATCCTCTTTCAGCATTTTGTTTAGAGACGCAGCTTGTTGTCTCGAATTCTGCGAATACGTGCGAGACAAATCAGCAAAGTTTGTTCCAAGACAGAGTGACTCCAAGTTGGGTCACTCGTGTTCGCAAGTTTTGCCCCAAGTTCTTGTAGACGCGGCTCTGCAGCGGTACAGTTGATTCTGATGAGTGCCACCCCGCCTCCAAGTAGTGAGGCGAGAATGGATCTGAGTTGTTATCGTCACCAAGTGAGACCCTGACAGGTAACGCTAGGCCCTAAATAATTTGCTAGCTTCATTCCGTTCCGTTCGATTGCATGCGACAACGTGTGTTGCTGGGTATACTCCATGGCTGCCTAAAGTGCACTTTGGCACGAAAACGAGCAAGAACTGGTAGAGGTTGGGTCGGGTGGGGTGGGTTGGGGTTGGGGTTCAACCCTAACCCACAACTATGGGGGTCTCAGGCGGGGAGGGGGTGGGGGGGAACCCAGCAACTCAGCAACTAGTTAGCAACTAGTTGTAACTAATTCCGGAACTAGTTAGCAACTAGTTATAACCAACTCTCCAACTNACTAGTTACAACTAACTCTCTAACCCTGGGCCCGGGGCCAGGGTTACAACTAGTTACAACTAACTCTCTAACCCTGGGCCCGAGGCCAAGGTTACAACTGGTTACAACCAACTCTCTAACCTGGGCCCGGAAGCAAGGTTACAACTAGTTACAAAAAAAAAGTACTACTACCACTACAACTACTGTTATTACTACTACTTGTTTTATGACCAAAACAAATGGGCCAGGAAATTTTACTAGCACCACTACTACTACTACTGCTGCTACTACTACTACTACTACTACTTCTACTACTACTACTATTACTGCTACTACCACTACTACTACTATTACTGCTACTACTACTACTGCTACTACTATTATTTCGACTTGTTTTATGAACAAAATAAATGGGCCAGGAAATTTTACTAATATTTCTACTGCTACAACTACTACTACTAACTTTCTAATCCTGGGCCCGGGGCCAGGGTTACAACCAGTTACAACCAACTCTCTAACTCTGGGCCCGAGGCCAGGGTTACAACTAGTTACAACTAACTCTCCAACTCTAGGTCCGGGGCTGGGGTTATAACTAGTTACAACTAACTCTCCATTTCTGGGCCTGGAGGGTTACAACTAGTTACAACTGATTCTGCAACTAGTTGAGAACTAGTTACAACGAACTCTGCAACTAGTTTGTAACTAGTTGCAACTGATTCTCGAACTAGTTGCAAAAAAGTTGTAATTAGTTGCCAACTAGTTACACAGTTAGTTCCAACTCAAACTATTTGAACTAATTGCCAATAGTTAGTTGTAACTAGTTGTCACTATTGCTCAACTAGTTACAACTAGTTTAACTAGAACTCTAACTAAGGCATTTTGTATACTTGAACTGGTAATACTTTGCAGTGTAATGACTGAAAAGCATGCATTTGTACCACTTCTGCAATGTAATCACTTGAAAACATGCATTTGCACTATTCGCGCAGTGTAATCACTTGAAAGCATGCATTTGCACCATTTCTGCATATAATCACTTGAAAGCATGCATTGGCACCACTTCTTCAGTGTAATCACTTGGAAGCATGCATTTGCACCACTGGGTGCAATGTAATTACTGGAAAGCATGCATTTGCACCTCTTCTTCAGTGTAGTCACTTGGAAGACACGTGACAAACTGTTCGAAACACAATGGTGAAGATGCATGTGACCTGCGTGCAATCCGCGTTTGACACCCACGATATTTGGCAGGTCAGGGGCTACAACATAAGATTTATCGGTGAGAGCCTCTACGATGACACCTAGATTAGGAATCGAACTTTCGGGTGCACATGAATTGCCTCAAGTGGAAGTGCCCAAAAACACATTAGCTAAAGTGCTTGGTAGGGCCCTAGCTTGTCTTTCTTCTACTCTTCTCGAGACCACAGGGTGTCTCTCTCAGCAATCAGGCATCAGCTTATCAGAAGATGTCTCCCAGTTGGTCTCACGGCCATGAGGCACGGATTGTCAACGTCCATCAATTATTGTAGAAACCAGGAACTCGATCCATGATCGTCAATATGAGTTTGTACCTTTCCTT
This sequence comes from Symbiodinium sp. clade C Y103, assembly GCA_003297045.1. Lineage (NCBI taxonomy): Eukaryota > Dinophyceae > Suessiales > Symbiodiniaceae > Cladocopium > Cladocopium sp. clade C. Next base: position 47,818 of record BGPT01001710.1, on the reverse strand, counting down.
CAAATGTCTGGTCGCACTCGTCCAAAACAATTTTTCCGAACAAAATTCGAGAAGTGGAGGTTCTAAAAAGCGCGCGGGTGTTTTATGTGTTTGGACTTTATTTACTGCTTTGAAGTGGTGGAGTCTGAAAAGAAAAACCGCGTGTTATCTTTAAAACTTTCTTTTGCTGCTATGTCCATTACCTGGAAGCCTGCTTCAATGCCTGCTTGATCTCTCGCAACTTTCTGTTTCACTGCAAATGCATCGTATCTCGAGATCTGCCTTGAGGCTTGCTTCATGTTTCCAACAACTGTCCATTTTACCGCGACACGGCTTCAGCCTTGAAGCCATTAAGGCGTGCCTCGAGGCTTGGGTTAAGGCTTGCTTCATCGTCCGTAAATGTCTGTTGTGCTGCAAAATGCATGCGTTGAGGCGCTGCCTTGAGGCCTGCCTTGAGGCTGGTTTTTCACAATGGTGTTTTGCTACAGCGTTCATAGCCTTGAGACCGTCGATGTCTCGAGGCCTTTTGGCTTGGCTTGCAGTGAGCTTGCTTCATCGTCCGTAAATTTTAAGTTTTTGCTGCAAAATCATTGCCTCGATGCTGGCTTAAGGCTTGCTGGCTGTCTTAAGCCTGCCCGGTGTGCTGTGCCGGTGTTTGGACTGAAGCTGCATGTTGCATCTTTACTCTGGAATTTATGGGCAAATATATAGCTGATGGTGTCAGATTTGATTTGACCGAGTCTCATCTACGGATGAGGTATGAATCGTGGTTTTTGGATTTTTCTGGGAATCTGCATGTTGCCAACATGTTCGGAATGGCTGCATCTATGTTTGATGATGTTTTTCTGGAAAACAACGTTTGCGAGAAACGTGTTTTT
>BGPT01001710.1:3242-26678 GCA_003297045.1 Symbiodinium sp. clade C Y103 | reverse complement strand
GTAGACTGGTTTTTGGACGAGAGCTTTTCGAACTGGCATTTGTGGATGACTGGGATGCACTTGCAACATGTGCAAGTGCATGTGAATGTGGAGAACTTCGTTTTGTTTTCAGCTGGAATTTGTCGAACAAAACTCTGGAGAATATGATGCATGTGCATGCCTGGTTCAAGCATGTGCACGACTANACGGCAACACAAGTACAGCAGCCATAGACAGCTGACAAGTTACCTTGCTTGTTTTGTGTGTGTGCGTGAAAAGGGAAGTTGAGTGCTGAGATCTGAAGTCGTTTTGTCCTGAGTGTTTTCTTGTTTTATCGGCAACGCCGAGACCGCGCGGCCCTTGGCGACGACGCGACGCGACGCGGTGCGCCAACGCAAAGAACAGCGCAAGACGCGGCTAGTGGTTGTAAGCCTGAATGTTCGCAGTCCCGAGCCTGAGAGCACGGGCGCACCAGATGCATCCCCAATTGCGTGTTTGAAAAAAGAGTGACCGAGTTCAGCTGTGCATGTTTTTTATTTGGCGTCTCGTTTCCTGTTTGACTTTAAAAAAAAGGAGGAAAGCTTTATAAAGCGACGCATTTCCGTCAATGCTGCGGTTTCCAAAAAGGAATAAGTTGCATCAAGAAGATATCGCTCCTGGAATCGTTTGCGCACCCGCACAGCTGCAAAAGGCTTTGTGCGCAGCAGCTGGAAAGTTGCGCGCAGGCACAGCACGGAAGCTGGAACACCCGCAGCAAGTTTTTCGATTGTCCCGATGCCTACCACCACCCTACTGCAGCAGTGGCTTGCTGCAGTGCGCCTTTCGATCCCTCTGGCGTCTGTGCTTGTCATAGCGCTGCAATCGGGGTGGACAATGTTCTGGATTTGGAAGGGTTCAGATTGGAAGAGTTCAATTTGTGACAGCTGGCATATAACTCTGGAAATTTTTGCAGTGGGACAGTGACAGGCGATCTTGCGTGCAAATTTCAACTGCTGGATTGGCTAACAGTCTGCATGCTGTGCATTTGCATTGGTTTTTGGCCTTAATACAAAACTGGTGTCTGGTAGTTGCAGTGGAGTGTGCAATTTTGACGTTGTGCCTTGCGAGATCAACTTTGTGGGAATTTTCATCAATGCTGGAACATTTCAAATCGAAAATAAACTCATCATGTTTTGAAACATCAGAGACATCTTCTGAAGAAAACTGAATTCTTGCAACTCGTCCTTGTTGGGGCACTGTTGTTGTTTGAGAACCAGCCGCATTGCCGAAGAGGATCCAGCCACCTGAGTGTTCGAGTTCTGCTGAACTTGACCATCATTGTCTTGCCGCATCTGTGAGAAACCACATCGGATTTATATCCCTTTCCTTTCCCTGGGCCATCTTGCTTGCCAGTGGACTTTCCCTTACCATCACTTTTCTGCTTTCCTTTTGAACTGGATTTTCCATCTTTTGATTTGTTCTTTCCTTTTGGATTTCCTTTGAAAGACTGGCCTTTACTTTTGTCTTTATCATCTTTCTTTCCACCACTCCATCCACGACCATCTGAATACACACGATCCACCTCCATACGAACAGCACCTGAGGAATCTTCTGCAAAAATCAAAGAGCTCCATTTCTGCTGACTTCGGTCCCATCGCAGGATATGTTCACGCAGTTGCTTGAATGTTGTGGACTCCTGGATGACCATGTTGAGGTGTGTACGCAACTGTCCACTCACGCATTTGAGCAAAATCGCTTGTTGCAACTGATCTGGCAGAACTGATCCAGCTTTCCTGGCCTCCTCAATGGCCTCCTCAAGTCTGAGCACTTGGGGTTGAAGAAGGTGCTGCATGTTGAAAGTAGACCAGCTTGTCAGGGCTGCCATCAATGCCAAACCTCTGTTGCTACTTGTAGGTCCAAGGTTCAGACTCAATGGTCTCAATGCTTCGAACCCATCAGCTTGACGAACACTGCGAACAACGTTCAAGCAACGGTTTCTGCACAATGAAGCCAACAACCCATACAGTCGTGCACCACGTTGCCTTGTATCATGGGATGCTGTCCCCATGTCCAGTGGTTTGCTTGGGTCATTTAAAAGCTGCTGAACCTCTGACTCAGATGCACTATCGATTGCATTCAAGTACTGACATCACAGTTTCCATGACCAGTCACGAAACTGTTTGATCTCGTCCTCAACCGTTTTCCCATCCAGCAAATGCGTTTTTACATTGGTGACGAGCCCATGCCTCAGAAGTTTGCGTTGAATCATCATTTGGACATGTTGGGTCGATCCATTGTCATCAAAGAAACTGTTGCTTTGAGTGATCGCATGTCACAACCAATTTTGTGCTTTGGACGCATGATGGAATCAGGTTGGAGTATCAACAGCAGGGAACAAACTTTGTCTCATGACACTGGCATTTCGATACCTTTGGAACTTCAAAAGCGCTCTGTTTGTCTGAGGGGATGGATTAGGATGATGAAGATTGATGAGCCAGAGCTGCTGGAACCCTTAGACATACGTGCGGTGCGTGCCGAAGTTTTTGATGAGCCTTCTCAGATGCGTGTTGGATGGAGCCTTAGTCCCCAAGGGGTTGGCTCAGGTAAGCACTTTGGAAGTTGCTTTCAAGATCCTACAGTTGCTTGTCCAACTCTTTCAGGACGAAAATTCAGGACCACAATCATTCAGGATGGCAATGAATGGTTCGTGATGGAGTTGTGCGAACCTCTTGATGCTCTCATTGACCTTTCAGCAGAGTTCCATGGATTTGCAGGTGACAGATATATCATAACCATAGTGACAGCCTCAGAGAAACCACCACAGGTCATGGGGTTTAGGTTGTTGGGCGACGATGAAGTGCCTCTTGCTGCAATTGCTGTGGAACGTGAAGATTTCGTTGCAAATGATCCTGCACCGATAGCTCCTGAAGATGAGATTGTTGGTATTGAAATGGAAGATGAACGGCAACAGGATGTTGAGGGTCAGGCAATTCCTCATGGACAGCTGGTGTTGGCCCCAGAACGTGGCGATCACATGATTGTGAACGGTGTGGAACTTTTCCCACATACAGCACTTGCTACGTTGCGTGAAGCATGTGGATTCTATGGTATCTCTCGTTCAGGTTCCAAGGAGAGATGTTTCAAGCGGCTATGGGAGTTTCAGAAGCGCCTTGAACTGCAAACAGCATTGACAGCTGCACGTGAAACAGAGGCAGCGCAGAAACGTGAACCAATTGCACAGACAAAAGCTTGCAGAGCCGCCAGATGAAGAGAGTCAGTTGAAACACATGCTCACTCGCTTGCCCTTTGCAGATTGGTGTCAACACTGTGTGGCGCATCGTTCACGACAGGACCCACGCAGAAGGGATGGATTGGTTAAAGACTCTGGCATACCGACCATTTCCTTTGACTTTGCTTACACAAAGGCAGTTGCTCCTGGAGGTGATGTTCAGGCCACAGAAACAGTTGCAGCCCTCATCCTTGTTGATTCAGTTACAAACTTCACTGGATGCGTTCCCATTTCACGTAAGAACGAGTTTGACTTGATGATCAGAGAAATTCTGCAGTTTACACAGATTTTGGGCTATGCGGAATGCAACTACTTGTGCGACAATGAACCAAGCATTCTTCAGGTCCAAAAGCGTGCAGTCCATGCCAGGAAACAAATTGGATTGCCTACTCACAGCAAGACTCCTGCAGCATACAGTCATGGGAACAGCTTATGTGAAAACACGGTCAGAAGGGTCAGAGAACTTGCAGGTACGTTGATGCACCATGTTCAGGACAAGATTTCTACGGCTTTGAACACTGACCACGGTTTGTGGAGCTGGGCAATAAGGCATTCAAGCTGGTTACTGAACAGGTTTGCGGTTGTTCATGGCAGCACACCATATGAGCTTGTTTATCAAAAGACCTACAAGGGAAAGATGACAGAATTTGGTGAGCCAGCATTTGCCTGTACCCACACTGCTTTGAAGGGCAATCCGAAGTGGCAGCGTGTTTTGGTGCTTGGGAAAGCAGAGACGCAAGACACATACATCGTTTACACTGGAAGTGCAATCATGTTGACACGCTCTGTGAGACGAATTGCAACAGATTGGAAGTGCCACCTTGGGTTTTACCTGCATTTCAACTCTCCAACTTGGCGTTTCAAAAGTGGGTTTGGAGGAAGAATCATTCCAACAAAACGTTCAATTGCAGGGCAGAGTGCAAGCTATAAGCCCCCTGACACTCCTGTTCTTCCACATCACTTGCATGATGCAGATGGAGAAGCAGTTAGACAGAAGATGATTGAGGAGAAAGGTGAAGAGCGTGAGACGAAAGCTATGGGCGGTGAGGACACAAATGTTTTGCATGCTGAACAGAAGCTTGATGCAGATGTTTCTACAGGTGCAATTGATGTTGAAGCTGGACAGGTTTCAAGTCACTCAGGTCCTTCCTTATCAGCCATGCCTTCACGCCCTCAGGAGGTTGTTGTGGATTCAGTTTTCGACGATGCGGTTGTCGATTCTTCAAATTTGCAAGCGATGGAAGATCAAGTGGATTTGACTTTTGAAGGTGGAACAAGTGCTCCAATCACACCTTCTTTGACTTCTCCTGCACCTCCCACACCAAGACATCCTCATGCTACACGTGCACATGCAGTTGAACCGGAAGTGGGCCATGAGGCCAAGAAAGCGAAGGTTGAAGTTCAGAAAAGACAGAAGATCACTCAGCTGCGTGAGTGCCAAGAAGCGATGATTCGTATGGTGAAGTTTGGTTCAGAAGAATTTGCAACCCTTGACAATTACGAAACAGAACTGAACTGGGAGGAGGATGAGCATGAAGATGACTTATGGTCAGGTGAAGATCAGCTACAGTTCACTGAGGTTCCAGATTCCGTATGGTCCAGCATGCCGTTGGACAAAGCGCCACCACCACCAGAAAGGTGGGTGGACCAAATTGCTGATGAGCGTGAGATTCAAAGGCTTCTTACAATGGGTGTTCTTGAGAAAGCCAGTGATGAAGTGGAGGCTGAAACGTTGACGACACGTTTTGTATATGACTGGCGTATCAAACAACACAAATCTGGAAAGATGATGTGGATGAGAAGGAGCAGATTTGTAGCCAGGGAATTCGCCTCTACCCGCCGACATGACACGTATTCACCTGCAACTGGAAGTCATACAGCAAACTTGGTACCTTTGGTTTTCCTCAAAATGCTCAGTGAGTTGGTTCAGAGTGGATGCAATGATGAGAAGTACAAAATCATTCTGGCCTCATTGGACATCAAGGATGCCTTCTTACAGGTACCACAGGAAAAGGTGATTGAAGTGTCTCTGTATCAACAAAGATACCTCATCAAGCGCAACCTCCCAGGGCAGCGTCTTGGAGCTAAGGCTTGGTATTGGTACTTTCGAAGCTATGTGAGTGCCAATTTGAACTTTTCATGGTGCCCTGAGCAGCCATGCCTTGCACGTTGCATTGAGGAGGAGTTCAACAACGTTTTCATGGTACACGTTGATGACTTGCTTTTTGCTGGAAGTCAGAAGTTTTGGACAGAAAAGTTTTTGCCGAAAATGCAGTTTAGCGTGAGTTTCAATGAATTGAAGGACGTTGGAAGTACGATCAGTTTTCTGAAGAGGCGCTTGGTGAGACTTGAAGATGGTTTGATGGTAGTGCCAGGTACTACAACTGACAAAGTTGTTGCATGCTTCGAGAAGCACTTTGGTCAAGCGAAGATTCAAAAGGTTCCCTGTGACTCAACAATTCAAAACGAAGACAGTTCTCCATGCTTGTCTCCTTCAGATAGCAGCTCATACCGCAGTGTCATTGGTTTGCTCTTGTACCTTTCGAGGGACAGGTTGGATACAATGTTTGTGGTGAAGGAGTTGGCTTCTTACATGTCTGCACCTACTTTGGTGGCCTTGCAAAAGCTGCGAAAACTTGTTGGGTATTTGAAGGGAACTGGAGACTATGGTGTCAAGTTGACCATGCCTGAGCACGGAGTTGGGCGATGGAAGAGAGGAGGAGAGCATTACTGGTTGGTGGAATGCTTCACTGACGCTGACTGGTCTTCAAACAAACAACATCGCAAAAGTACCTCCTCAGCCATTCACTTTGTCAATGCCAACATGGCCTATGCCTCAAGCAGAACACAGCGTGTTGTATCGCTTTCAAGTGCGGAGTCGGAACTTCATGCAATGGTGGCTGGATGTTCAGATGCAATTTTCATAAAGCGATGCCTGCAATTCTTGGTGAATGACCAGATCGACCACTACCAATGGACTGACAACAGTGCTGCGAGACAGCTTGTCTCACGGCAAGGAGTGGGTCGCATCAGGCATCTCAGTGGGAAGATTCTCTGGATTCAAACTTTGGTGTTGGAGAAGGAGGTGGAAATAGGACAAATCCCTACGGAGTGGAACTACAGCGACATTGGCACAAAGGCCCTTGCAAAGAAACGTCTTCTCATGCTACTCAACCAAATTGGGGTGATGAATCCTGAAAGTTTAGAGCCCATTGGACAGGAGGAGTTCGAAGAAGCGTCAGAGCGTTCACTTGGAAAGCAATCGTTGAAGCGAGTGGTGAAATCAGTGATGCGGCTTGCGTTTGTGATGGGCCTTGAGCCCGGTGTTTTTCCAGCGGCAGATGCAGTTGAAGTTTCTTCGGAAGTTTGTCATGCAGGTTCCAATGCTTCTGATGAGTTTTGGCTATGGGTTGTGCTTGGCTTCATGGGATTGCTGTGGACTGGGTTTGCAGTTACAGCGTTTTTCATGTGGAAGCGGCTGAGCACAGACTTGCGAAATTGTTGGAATCAAGTGGCTGATGGTGACCACTATGCAGGATACCTTGATGAAAGGATCAACGAAATGGGCAAGCTTTGTGAACGTTTGGATACCCAAAGGGACATGTTGAAAGATGAGCTGATGGATGAAATCACCCGTGTTAGCAATGAAGGTAGCATGGATCATGATTACTGCACTGGCTTGCATTACGCAGTCGTGGAAGCTGGCGGATACGTTGAACATGCCCCTGGTTTGACAAATGATCAGTTTATTCACATGATGACCTTGGAGCGTGCAAATCTTGTGACTTCGAGGGCGATGGGATCAAACCAGTATATGCAGCTTGTGCGACAACGTGCAGTACCTCGAGGACATGCCGATGAAACAAATGTGGGACACAATGAGGAATCAGAGGGTGATTCAAATGCAGACGATATGGAGATTGACGCTGGTGAAGGAACAGCTGCTACAGCAATTCCTGGAACAGTGACGGAAACAACAGAGTTTCTCAAAGATGAGCACCTAGCATGTGTACAACGTGGTGAGCTACGAGACGCAAATGTCATTCGAAACCTGATCCTGGAGTTTTTGCAAGTGGCAGCAAATGGTTTTACAGAGCAATCAGTCTCCAGGTGCCGAGTCCGAATTTCTGCAACGTTCAGGGGATTGACTCAGACGGCTTCAGACCAAAATCGATGGGAAAGTGCTACGCGTTACGATGGTATTTCAGAAGATTTTCAAACGTGAAAATTTTACTCCTCAGGTTTTTTCTTTGGAAATGTGAAGGGCCAGCAACAATGGCTGGCAATTTGCAAGCAAAGACGCTGGTGAAACTGTGATTCAAAGTCTCACAATTTCAAGGAGGAGTGGAAAGAATTTGCGGCAGAAGTCATCAGTTGAGACACAGCACAAATCTTGAAGAAGTGTAACAAGTTTCAGCTTGGATTGACATGTGAACATCACATGGACCGTGAGGCCCTTTTGGCGCAAAATAGTCCGCTTGCTTTTGCAGAATGTGGCACGTGTTGCGACCTGCTGAGCCAAGAAACCACCGGTGAGCATGCGCCGACTTTGTGCGAACCTGCGCAATCGAAATGAACATGATCATATCACAAGATTCATGTCGCGGGAGAACTCGTAGAAAAAATGCCGCCAAAGACTTTGCGCGAGCCTGCCCAGTGGAAACGTACATGGACATCTCCAAAAAACAATTTTACTTGAAAATTTAAAGCAAAAACGCCGAAAAATGCCATTGTGATATCTTGACCCTAGAGAAAAATGTATTCGGCGCTTGTGGCTATAAAAACAAAAAACTGACATGGATAGAACACATGTTTGGGAAAGGTCGGAACATGGGGAGAGAGAGGGGGGGGAGAGAGCGATACAGAGAAAGAGAGAGAAAGAGAGAGACACCCAGAAAGAGAGAAGAAAAAAATAAGAGAGTGCGTGTGGAGAATGACAGTGAAAAAAGGGAATGATTGTGTATAGCGTAACGGAATGCAGGAAAAAAACACGAATTTGACTTGTGCACGTGAAAAATGTTTGGTCAAAACATGCGCGGAAAAAACATCAAAATTATCAAAAAAAATGTTTCGTGAAGTGGATGATGTGGTATGTGGGGATGATGATTATGGCATGAATGGACCAGTGAACTCAGCCTCAGCCCGTGCTTACTATGGGGTGACAATTCGAATGCAAAGTTATCGCGGGTTAGCGGTAACCTCATAAATAGTCAACAAAATTCACTTTTCGTTTCCAAACAATGTTACAAAATCGATGCGGGGCATTTTGTATTTGACCCGCGAGAACCTCAGTAACCACAATTTTTTAAAGGATTTTTCATTTAAACAAAGTGCAGTCAAATGATATTAGCCAACAAAAATGTCCAAGAAAAGATGGAAATGAATATGCTTTGGTTCCATTTGTTGCTGGGAATGAAGGTTGGGACTTTGATCTAATAAACATGTGGTTGCAACATGGCTGGGATAAAATTTCGCACGGTCTTTTTTTGGGAAATCTACAGGCATGACCTTCGGGTTACTTTCCGCAGGAATGCAAAAACGAAAATCGCAATGGTTGTTCATACTTAACCTGTGTCGCGTCTGAGTGTCAGGCACAGGTACCGCGTGGGAATCAATAAGGCACAACGCAATTGATTTGTGCCGTGGTTGCAGTTTGAAGGTGACATGTGCATTTGTTTTGCAAAACATGGAACAGGACTGCCAAGAATTCAAATTTTTGGATGGAATATTGGGACGAGTCACTCGGTGGATTGCACTGGCTCCAATCATCCATGGAACTGCATGCACGATTTTACGAAATTGTTGTTGAATGCGCCGTTCCGGTTGCTTTTGGGTTCGCAAGGCCTTTGATAGATGATGTGGACAGAGTTTTTGTTACGAACGCTCATGCAACAATTTGAACAAATTCACGAGATATGATGCGTATGAATGAATGCAAATGCCAGTTTGTTTTTTTGAATGGACACCGTTGCATCATGTCGGACCTGGACAATTCCAACCGTGTTAGGGACGAGGCTGTGGTTTGTGTTGTGCTGTCCCCAGCTGAACTTACATCTTGGAATTGCCTTGCAGGTGGCAGCTATTTTGCAAGGCCTCAACTTGGACAAAAATTTCTTCTCGCAAAAGCCGCAACCTCAAGTCAACACTGGCAATGTGGGCAATCAAGAGGCAGTGCGAAACAGACCAAAACCCAAACAAGTTGCACCATTCTTTGATGGATTCATTTGTTGGCTCGTGCATGACTGCAACGCAGATTCGTCTATCAAAAATTTGCCCGTAGAAATTCCAAAGAGACCGAAACACAATGCATTGTGGACAATGAACCAGGGTGATGATTTGCAGCCAATGCAGTTTCCAGCAGATCAATGATACTTCTCCTCAAATGCATACCTTGTCAGAGAACGAACCCAAATTTCGGTCGTAAATATATAGTGAATGCAAAAAGCGGCCAAAACATGTCGGTTGAGCCGGGTTTCGAAAATTTCGAGAGGCATGATGCGGCGAGTGTGGTTTCCATGATTTCTTTTTTGCCAGTGTCCTTCTATGTCCTTCTTCAGTTGCTCTCCCGTTGGAACCAGCACAAATTCATTCGATCGCCAACATGAGTTTATGATTCCGGGCGTTGTTGCGAGGCTGCGCGTCTTCAGCCCTGCTTCTCATGTGCTACACGTTGAACTCAATCGTCCTGACAAATTGAATGCTATGGACATCCTTTGCTGGCAGGCTCCATTTTGGCAAACCGATCTTTACGTTGTGACCGTGAGAGTTGTTTGTATAGGTTGGTAGTTGTACATTGTACAGTGTGTGAAAAGGAGGAACCTATGGCCAGGAAGTCAAGGTCTGCTTTGACATCATCAGAAGTCATGCCGAAGCACGAGCGGTTCTGCTTTCTGGTGTCTATGCATGGATATGGCCCGTGATTTTGATTTTAAATTGAGTGTACTGCGGATTCGCATGTATTTTCTTGGGAAAGCAACGTATCTCTTTCGAAAAAAAAACCGGCGTTTCAGGCATTCAGTAGATTAAATGACCAGACGTAGACCCTTAAAAGTTGGTGGTTGAAGGTGCAAGGTGATTGTGTTTGGCGGTTTCTTTGTGCCAGTTGAAAGGAAATGGTTTGCGTTTAGTTTCTTTAAACATTTTTCAAGGCATTTGGCCCTCAAACAAGAGTAGACTTTGATGAATTACTGTCCAAACACTTTGAAATTATTCTTATCTTTTAAATCTATGGGTGACCATTGGTGCTTGATAGAACGAAGGGTTCCATTTCAGGATTCACTGGGCAGTCCCTGGCTCCCTGCTTTGATCGATACATGTCGACCAGGAGCTGGTCGGCTCTTTTGTGCTGGTTTGGACTTGCAAGCTGCTGTGAGTATCTTCGGCAGTGACTCAGTTCCTCAGAAAAAATTGTGCATGCTAGGTGCCTGCCGTTGTGCTACAGCACAAAACAGCTGTGCATCTGGCACTGTGCCATGCCAAGGCTCAAGATGTTCCTCGAAGAGCTCTAAAGATCCGCCATTTTGGGAAAGCTTGGCAGGATGCTTTCACATCGATTGAAACTGACATGCGGACTGGGCAATTTTTTTTTTGATGTGGTTTCTTGCAGGTAGAAGGGTTGAGAAGGCATGACAAGGCACATTTTTGAGCTGTTCGATAATCAGACCGGTTGACCTTGCAAAGACGTTGCAAAGCATTGCATCATCGCAGTCACTCAGGAGACTTGTGGGAAAGCAGTCATTGCCTGCATGCATGGTGCTTGTCTGGGAGCCGCACTGGAAATGGTATCTGCCTGTGACATTCGCTTTTGCACAGAGGACGCGAGCTTTCAATTGGCCGAGGTCAACCTTGCCCTTGCATCTGATGTTGGGGGCTTGCAACGGCTTCCCAAGATCATTGGCAACCAGAATCTTGATGATGCGTGTATTTTTTTTGGTTTTGTGTTGCCTCCACCTACAGGTCACTTCATGAAAGAACATGGAATCTAGAAAGGAAATGAAAGGAATCTATCAAGCTCTAAATTATGATGTCAATCTTCTCTAAATTGTTGTGGCAGATGCTTTTGTGAGCGCTCCTGATTTGTCTTCGGGTCAGTGGCTGCTGGTGCGGTCTGGCCCTGGTTTGCGGTGCCCTCTTTCGAAAATCTTTACCTCTGTTTTGGCCTTAGGCTTGACCTCTGCTGCCTTGATTTGATCCACCCATCTGGCCTTACTTTTTTGGGTCGGGTATTGATGGGCTGATTTGGTGTCATTTGTGTTTCCAACCTCAGGAGTTTGGTCAGAGAGCTTGCGCTCTCGGGTCGCAAAATGCTAGCGAATGAAGCCTTCCAGCATGGCTTGGTCTCCCGCAGCTTTTCTACTAAAGAGGCCATGATGGCAGAGGCCCTCAGCCTAGCCAAAACCATTGCATCTAAGAGCCCTGTGGCTACACTGGGGATCAAGGAATTCTTGAACTACTCCAGGGACCATTCTGTCTCGGACAGTCTAGAGTACGCGATCACCTGGAACATGGGCATGCTGCAGGGAGCGGATCTAGCTATGGCAACGGCATCGATGGTGCAAAAGTCAGTCCCAGAATATGACAACTTGCCATCAGTGCCATCTGCTGGTGAAATGAAGCAATCCAAACTTTAAAGAGCTCTGCAGAGCCATCTTTGAGTGATGAGAAATGCTCGACCGAACAGAGCTTCCAAGATTTTGCCGTTGAACAGAACCGTTGAACCGTTGAACGTTTGAGCCGTTGAACCCAACGGAATTCGCTTTTCTATGGCTTCGCTCAGGAGGAGTGACAGCATGAAAAAGCTTCTGCGCTCATCGCATGCAGAAGACTCTTCAAGAGGAGCGTAAGTCCTCATACGCCCTGAGACCGTGGCTCAGGCTGAGCAGTGATAGTGCTCACAAGCTTGTACCTCGCAATCCTGATGGTACTGAGCAAGAAGGCGGAATTGATCTTCAACGTTCAACCTCCTGCTTTGGCTTTGCCTGATTGACTCCGTTAAACCTGCTGTGTTTTGAAAACCCAAATTGCAGGACGAAGAGGGTCGACGAGACTATCGATAGGTCCCTTTGTGCTGTGCCATGCCATGGCTTGCTGAAAACCTTCTCAGCATCGAGGCGGAAACAAGGCTCCGGCAGTTGGAACAGGCGGACCACTGCGATCATCTGTGAATGAACGTCGTTGGTGACTCCTGGCTGAATCTTACAATGTCAGTAGATTCCTCTACCAAATCACAAGCAGTTGAGGAATGACGAAGATTGTAGCACATCAACATATATCAACGATATTCAACCAAGAATTCAATGAACAGAGCTCAAAGATTCTTCAAAGATCTCCGATGGACAGCCAGGCTTTCGACGGAGACCTTCCATGGTAGCTCGTAGGCGCTGGGGCCGCTGGGAGATGTGCTGCTTTGTGGGTGGCAACTGGCAGTTGTTTCTGGGGGAGTTGTGAGGAGTTGCTCAGGTTAAACACTCCTAAACACAGGTCGCAGATTTTCGGATGCAGAGAGGTTTCCAGACTTTGACGTCTACCTGTCCGAGTCGCTGATGCCAGTTCTAGCGCAGGTCATTGCTTGCACACTTCACGCAATGTGTCAGAAAATGTTTGTGCATCGTGTGGTTGCAACATTATGTTCGAAAGGCTTTGTCTGCGCATCACAAGATATGTCACCTTCTTTGTCACACTGGCACTTCTTAAAAATGTCCAATCTATTGGCGAGGCTCTCGACGCTCTTGGACGGCAAGTGTCGCGAATGAAGCTGCAGGGTGACAAGCTGGATGCCAGGGTGGAAAGCTGCACATTTATTGTGCAGACACCTCTGCTATGAACCTTTTCAAAGAATTTGAATCTGGTGAAACATTGAAGCCAGGTTAGAGCTCGCTTCAATCCTATCACCTGGCAAGGGACTTGAATCATCTGCAGTTGGGGACTCGATTGAGTGTTAAGGATTGTTAAGGTAGTTAACGTTTCGAGGCTGGCACAGCAGCTGCTTCGGAGGCATCCAAGGCCCCCTGGCCCACCTGGATGAAGCCATGCCATTGGTGTTACGGTGCAATGTTGCCATGCCGATGCAGGGTGGCAAGCACTCCAAGACGTATAGCCCTTTACAGGAACTTCCATGACTGGGCCGATCAGGACTGAGTGCCGCATGCCGCAAAGATGCAACGTGCAGTACAAACCTTGCGATCGCATTTCCTAGGTTTTCTGAGTGGTCTTTCAATCTTACGGCTTGGTGTAAGACTTCCCAACCATGACAAGATTAGCAGCCTTTGTCCGCAGGAACGTGGAAGGAGAGAACTCTTACGCTCCAAGCCAAAGTTCCTGGAGGTTTCAGCTTGAGTTGCTGCCTTGATTCACAACCGAACCACCATCCAACCATTCGGCCCGATTTGGCTTGACTTGAAAGGGGTGATCCAAGAATTGGAACTATTTACGAGGCAAACGATGAAAGTCCATTAGATCTCAGGCTGCCCTATTTTCAGACCCAAATTGTGGTGCAGGTTTTCAATGGCTTCATGCAGAACGGTATAGTTGGCAGGACAGAGAATATCGGGTAGGCCTCCACCGGTCCCAATGACAGGGGGAAGCATGGCATGGCTCAGAATGTTGCAGGAACAGCCTGCCGAGAATCCTGGAAGCCGTGGATGATCTCTTCCACTTGAAGGGTGCTCTGAAGGTGGGGACTGGTGGGGACCAGTGGGGAGATGGTTTGACGATTTTGAAGAGATCCAAGGTGGAGCCAGTTGTGAGCGCTGACAGGACAGCCAGATGGTTCAGGAGGAGGTTCTGAAGGCTTGGTGATTTTGATATTCTCTTTTTTTCTCTTTCACCTCCCTATATCTCCTGCACCTATCAGAGACGTCGAACTTTTCTTACAAGATTTGCTGCCTTTGGTCAAGCTTTGGTCAAGCTGTTCGCTCTTTGCTACACTGTTATGCCTGGGGAGCTTCATTTCCTCAGGGTGGTCCAAGCAGAGCTACTCATAGACGAGGCTCTCTTGGAGGTGTTCCTTTGGCACTTTTGGCTTTCTAGTTCGCTGTTGACCGCTTTTGGTGTGTGTGTGTGTGTGAAGCAAACACCTGACGCCAAGATCTGTTGGTCTCATGATCTCATGGCCTTGCAGGCGATGCAGTCAGCTTTGATCAGTTCTGGTTTAAGATGGCAAATGTGGTGCGCACCCAGCCAGTTGAACAGTCGAAATCTTGTAATGACATTGCTACTGCTGCTCTTCTCTCCAGATTGTGAAGCATGATGGCATTCTCCTGTCGACCATTCAAGAGGGTGCGGAGCCTGGTTGGTCTGTTCTTGGTAGCATTCGGTGGGCAGCTTTGCTCAAGAACTTCCCATATATTCTTTTAACCTGCTGAGTCGCTCCCTTTCATATGCTCCCAAGGGAGACGCTTGCAAAAACTCAGAGAGGAAGAGCAGGTGAGAGCACTGGAGGTGAGCTGTCGTGACAGTTGGAGCTGTTTGGGTTGCATTTTGCAGATGCAAAAACCTGTCACTTCTGGCCGTTTCTCCAGAAGCTGAACGGGGAAAACAGTGAAACTCAGGCTGCAAGACAGGAAGAAGAGCGAAGGCAAAAGGAAGCAAAAGCAAATCGAAAGTCTCAACCTGAAAGCGTTCATACTGGTCAGCAAAGCTGTTGAGAAAAGGCCTATGAAAGCATAGCTTGCTGACAGGGAATGTCTTGAATCAATTATATACTACTTTTGGTTTTGCAGCGCTTTCTCCTCAGGTTGAATGATGCCTTTTCAAAGCTTTATCCAAAACTCAGTCAAGATGAGGCTTCCATCTGTTGTGAACCATGGGTCTTGCTGTACCCTTTACTTGAGTCTCTTTTTTGGGTGGCTTTCGGACCATGCTTTGTAAAGGCGTACCCATGCATACTTCACTCGCATGCAAGCATCCACCTACTTGATTTTGACCTCGACACTCTGTTCCAGGCGCTTAAAAGCATTCTGGATGGCAAAACTCTGACGGGTGAGTTCTTAAAGCCGACTGATCCAGAATATGCGTCCCAGGCAACTTCACTTCTTTTTCGCAGTGGGAGTTGTAGGGTTTGGGTGTCCTGCATTGTGCTATGAATTGCGATCGCACTTTCAGGTTGCACCACATGGTCCCCACGTTCTCCTGTTGGCAGAGTTGATGAAGTTGCTCGGGCTTGAGGTGCAGTCCACCAGTGTAGAATCTAGAAGAAAGCAAACTATTCAAAAGTCAGAAACAGCTTGAAGGGACGTGCATGGGATCTGAGTCGCAGAGGCAGCAAAGTGTCCAGAAGTTGGCTGTTTCTGCTCTTTTTTGGCAAACTTTCCTGTTCAGACTCGCTCAGAGAAGGAAGAATTGGGGGGCTTAGAGGCATGGCTCGGCCGGTTGGCTGATGGTTGCATGTCTTCTTTGATGAGCAACTGGTATTTGTTTTTGGGATTTCTATGAAAAAACAAGCTGGATCTTGAAGGGCAAGGTCAACTCTATCGTGGTGGTGGGGTTCAACAACGAGGTATATATATATATATAATTTATATGTATATATATATATATTTATTTGTATATAGATTTGCATTCGGGAGGCGGAAGATGAAGGACGTCGGCTTTTCCGTTTGAGCCACAGATGTTTGGACAGCAACTGGAACTGCATGAGCTTTGGTAGGTCTTCATGTCCTGACTTGATCCTTGGTGAGGTAACAAGGTCCAGCACCAGACGGATGAGGAGGTGGAGAGGGCAGAAGCGGAAAAGGAGGAAAAGGCTGCAAAGGACAAGAGGCAAAGGGTTGTTGTCCTTGCTATTGAGCCGCTATTGTAGTTGCAGTTGTTGATGATGCCAGCAAATTTGCAGCGCATGACTTTGAGCTGCAACAAGTCACACGCAAGCATTGAACAGCTGCAAGGCAAAAGAGTGGAAAGAGGCACGGGACTGTGGGACTTGTACTCTGGCTTCTCAAGTGGATCCATACAAGCCTGCAGTGAGGGCGCTTGACAGCATCGTGCCAATTTGTGCAGGCAAGGAAAGGGATCCAAAGAACAGCCGAGGGAAGCGAGTCCCACCAAGAAGGGCTCCAAGGAGGATCCTGGCCTTGCCAAAAGAGGATCTAAAGAAGACGTAGCAAAGAGAGGATCCAAGGAGGATGCTGGCCTTTTGAAGCGGGGCTCCAAGGAAGATGTGTCTGCAAAGAGAGGATCCAAAGAGGATCCTGGCCTCGTAAAGAGAGGATCTAAAGAAGATGTAGCTGCTAAGAGAGGATCCAAGGAATCCGCTGCCCCTAGTTCAAAGCGAGGATCTAAGGAAGACTTTGGCTCCAAATCAGGCTCAAAGCAAGCATCTAAGGAGGAGCCTGAAGAAATGCCAGTCAGGGCCTGAGGCATTTTAGACCTTTCAATGACCTTTTGGACCTTTTTGCTTCCAAAGGGTCTCCTTGTGTCTCCTTGAAGCCGCCTCTTTCCTCGCAATTGATTTCAGGCCACAGATGATCGCTGGTGGGATTCTACACTCAAGTCTTCTTGGAAGATCCTCCAGGCAGAACGGACAAAGAACAGTTTGGTCTTCATCTGTTATTCCCAGATAGGAAATCGAAACTTGATGTTTTTGCTGTTTTGGTTGATCAGGTGTTTGCTTTGTTTGACTTTCCTCTTATGAGGCTGAAGCTCAACAAACCCCATTTAGGAATCACTCGTGTGGTGGCGGCATCCCAAATACCATGGCCAGCTGACATTGAGCAGCGTGTCAACTGTGCTCTTTCTTATTTCACGGCCCGGCGACCGATTTTGTATGCTCGGGACCTGGCAAAGGCGTGGCCTTGAGTCACTACACTTTCTTAGGTCAACCATTTCTGCCTAATTCAGGCCGAAATTTTGAATGTAGAGGCATCGGCCTGCAGCGTGGAATCATATTCCCAGATAGGTATGAGAGGATAGGAACTGGCTCCACCACTTGAAACTTTAATTCAGGCCTCCTCTGCTAGAAGCACATCGTTGCGTACAGCAATCAAGTGCACCCGGTGCACCCCAAGAACGATGGATCTGGAACCTGTTGCGTACTTTATTGTACCATACTGTCTCCCAAACTGTCTCCCTTTCTTTCTTGAATTTTTTGCTGTCTTTGTCTCAGGCAGCTTGCGGTGCAGAGCGTACTGGCATTGTGGAGGCAGAGGCTATGACCTCTGAAACTGGTTTGTGTTAGTGGCAAGAAATGCTGTCGATTTGATTCTATTTGTGAGTTGGGAACGGCATGAAGGGAAGACACGTAGAGAATAGATACGCCGAGGTGCTTCGAAAGCTGCTGGCAGTGCCTGATGATATTGCTCTCACCAAAAACAAGGCCGGCTTGTTGGGACTTTTGCTCTGATCTTGGTGAAAAAAGAGTGACAGGCGAGAGACATTTTAGCCATGAAGTCTGGAGTCTACGGGACATATTTCTGCAAGATACCTGGGGAACGACTTTTTGTTTGAACATGTTTGATTGGAACCTGAAAGCCTGAGACATCCACCAAGATTAGCAAGCAAAAACATGTAACAAACAAGCGCATTTTAATCGTCTTCCTCTCCAACAAGTACACCTCTGCAACTTCACCGTTCTATTTACTGTTTTGGGGAATGAAACTCTTCAGCTCGTACTTGGCAGCACAGAAGATGCATTTCAACATGGGCCATGGAGTCGCAGAGCCTTGGTATTCGTGCCAGTTTGGTGGCTACCATCATTTGTTTAGCTGATGTCCCAGTTTCCGCAGGTGACTGCTGAACTACAAAAGGTGGCAGAAAATGGTGTGCAGGCTGCGTGTGTTTCTTTCGCAGGTACAGACTCCCTTGGACTTCCTTGCACTGCATTTCCAGCAGAATCATTAGACGTTGGAATCCAAAAGTATGTCATCAGCCATGGCTCCAGTCTTCCAAAATAGCGGACGGATCAACGCAGGCATTTATATAGCTTCACTGTATCAGCCAGTCAGCCAGGGTTCAGCACAATCCCGTCACAGGACGTACAGGAGGAGGTCCTAGAAAAGAAGAAACAGAAGCCCACAATGGAGGAGCAAAGCGCGACAAGCTTGAATCGGACAGTTGTTCCATGAACAGAGACCACATTGGTTTAAAAATTGTGCGGACTTTGCTATACTGAGGGTATGAGTATCTTGTTGATTATAAATAGTACTAATACGGCATGGTTTTTGTCGCAAGGCTTTACTTTAAAGCGTTCTGCTTACCCAATCATGTTTTTGATGGCAACCACCCAACGGATCCTGATGGTTCCCAATGCATGAGGAGCTGTCGCTGAAGTATGGCATGTCACATCCACGCTTAATGTTCTTCCACGACCTCTTCGAAAGCTTCCTTCCCGTGAAAGAGGAGAGATTTAGCATGGTGTTGCCATGCTTCTCCACTTCTCCCATCCATTTTTTTGTCGCATCCATTTGCGTCATGTCATGAATCATGGTGTATAACCTGTATAAACCTGAGGTGTCGTGTGGAAAAATGATTCAGTGAATATTTAGTTTGATTATATACTTGCTAGGACGGATCTCCTGGGACCTGTGGATACCCTGAGAATCCTTCCGTGTGGCACTTGGACCAACGGTCATCGCCCAAAAGGGATTTTCTGGATATGGAGGCTCTGGGTGAATCCTCCGGCTTTCTGCTGTTGACTTGGTCAAAGTTTGGAGGATGGTCATGATTGTTGACTTGTCAATAGAGGTGAACTGCAATACTTTGTGTGAATTTTATGAATGAATACCCAAAAAGGGTTTGTTTGGATGATTGCACAATCCAAGATGGGTGATTTCGAGGGTATTTTGCTCAACAATGCTGCTCAGAAATGTTTGCAGTCTTTGCACACCCCAATCAACAACAGACAACAACCCTGGCAGAGATGGGAAACAGCAAATATGACTTTATATAATGTTTAACCGTTTCACCTTTGCAAAGCTTTTGCTGCTACAGCCCTTGATTGAGGCCAACAGTATCATATGACATTACATGACATGCTTCTAATCATTCTAATCCTGTTGTGAGCCACATTGGGCAAAAATGGTTGGACTTGCAACAGTGAGTGTTTCAGCAAGCATGGCTCAAAATTTGGTATTCTCTGGTGTCTGCACCGCTGTCCTGGCTGACCATGCTTAGTTCCAGTGCATGGCAAATTCTGATAAAGGGCTTCGATGTGTGCACTGCGGTGCTCCGGTTTCGGATTTGTTTTACAGGATTGGACAGGATATTAGATTGAGACAATGCAGCTGTGGAGAAGTGGCGGACCACTACATTGAGTTTGAAATTCTGCTGGTTTTTATCGACATGCAGCTCTTGCGTCGTGAGGTTTATCGACATGTTCTCTTCAACCGCTTTTCACGAGACACATTGAGCAGAGAAGCTTGGCGTTTCCTCCTTTTGTGCCTAATTTTGGACACATATACGCGCTGGTCTCAATTGAAGTCAACTCCTGATACAAAAAGTGTTATGTCAGACTGGCTCCGAAAAGAGCATGGTGACTGGGCTGTGTTGGCTGTAACGCTCTTGGAGACAGCTACCTACCTGTTGTGCATAAGCTTTGTGGCACTGCTGGTGAGCCCGTCGGTATCGGTCTTCAGCAGAGCTCATTTTCGCGTTTGGGAAGCAGTTCTTGTTTCCTCCTTTGGCAAAGTCTACACGTTGATAGGATTGGTGTGGGGCCATTTGGGAGGATTCTCCGACAACGGAGGCCTGGGCCCTGCCGGTCCAGGCCCAGCCATGGTCATTGCGTTGGCACTCTTTGTGGCGGCCTCGAATATCATGGCTGTTGAAGCAGTCTTGGAGGACTCGGACTGTCGAGGGGCAGCGCTTGCTGTGGCTTTGGCCAACGTAGTTCGCATTGGTCTCGGCTCGTTCCTCCAGTGATTGGCTGCCAAAACTTGCCATGAGCTGCCCCAGCTGACCCTGTAGGCACTGTAGGCCTGTGATCCATTGCACTTTCGGCTGACCTTCGAGAGGCGATGGAGCACCTGTTGGATGCGGTGATGCGATTTTCTTGCCAACCTCCTTGAAAACACACAGATGCAGCAGTACCACGCGAAGGCTTTCAAGCCTAAATTTCAACATTGCTGGTAAGGAGTGCTGCGAACATACCAATCTCTTGTACTGGATTGGAGATTGCAAACATATTTGTCAGTGAGCAGTCTTACCCAGAGAACCTGCGTCTACAATGTTTCCCTGAGACCGTGCAAGCAAAAATAGCGAGGACATCAGGAGAAGCAAGTGATGAGAAGCCCCCAATGCAATATTATGGGCTTCGGCTAGATGTTAAATCGCAAGGTCACCTTATTTCAGTTCCAATCCTCCACTTTGTGATCAGCTTGAAAGCTTTGGTCACTGTTGGCCTGAGGTCATTGATAGAAAGACAATGTTCTCGCTTCTGAAGCAGCTTCAACCCACACTCACTGAGGTGCCATGCCAGAAACTTGCTCATTTCAGAAACTTGCTCATTTCAAAAGGTTTATTTTTTCGGTGTATGGCGCTGGCGCTGTGAATCTGGCATTTCCCGTGCCGCTTTCTTGTTTCTCGCAGGCAGAGTTCGAGGCTCGTTTCAAACGGCTAGATAATGATGCCAGTGGTATGGTTGGGAGCCCAGCATCAGAATCCAGGCAGCCTGTCCAGCAGAAAGTCCAGTGATAGCCCAAACATGTGATTTGATAACTGAGATCGAGTTCGACGAGTTTGTGCGATGGCGCCGATGCTCAGACATGACTGACATGACTCATCTTGGTTGGACTCAACATGGCTTTGGATGGGGGGCAGCCACTTAAGCAGCCTGCCTCTGTGCACTACAGGGTGTATGATGATGAGGCAGGAACACAGGAACAGTCATTATTGTCAGCAAACACAAAGAAGGATTCTGTTGTGTTCAATGTCTTGGGCAGACCTGCTATTTATCTTCCTAAAACTGCTTGGCAGTGTGGTGTAGGTAGAAGTTATTGGCAGCGCCGAGAAGGTGAAAAGGACCTTCGAGGAGTGAGAAAGGATTCTGGTCGTTGTCCAAGATTAAGATCTAGTATATAAGTCAACTTGGGGTGGTTGAGGCACTTTAACAGTGGAGAGGAGGGAAATTGCATTCAGATTTCCTGTCGCAGAGAAGTGCGCAACTTGTCCATTTGGCAAAGATCAAAATTTTGGTCCAAAGGTGCATGCATGACTTCCAGATCAGCTTGTAAGGTCGACATCGTGCATTTGTCACTCCCTTGGACAAGAACATTTCGGTAGAAAACACGTCCACGATCATCCGCGTGACATTTGAAGCCTCACAGTGCAATCATTTCTGTTTTGAGATAGACTTTTTCAGTTGCGGACATTTGCAGGAGCTAGCCGATGACATGGATGTTGACCTCAAACTCATAATGTGACTTACCTGGAACTTAAGAACGGGGACACAGGTGCCAAGGAAGCCACGCCAATCCAACTGACATCCAACTTCATAGTGGCACTCAGGTGCCTGTGTATTTGAAGGGAGATCTTCAGCCTGCCTTTTCAGGTACGTGTACGACTGCTTCAAGTTTGAACTTGGAAGTCAGGTTGGGCTGCAACTCGGTCAGAAAGTTTCACATCACATATCATCTTAGTTTTCAGCGACATGTGGTGCCTTCAAGAGTAGCCTTCAGGGTCACATGCCGCAATGTGGTACCTCCACTTTTTTGAGGTCTTATGACGGTCTTATGAAGTAGTTCCTCTTGAGAGTCTCTGAGCAGGTGGATGAGTATCCAAAGACATGTGCGGCAATTCCAAAACAGCAAGCCTACACCCTGGTCTGGACCCCTGTTTCAAGCAGTGCCAAAACGACATGCTGCTGAGACTTGGAACATGATCTAATCTGTCCACCAGGCTGGGATTCTGGTGCAGAACCTCACAAAGAAAAAGTTCGACAGATATTGGGATATGATCGATGTCGACAAGAAGGACCGGACATGGCATGGGACGTGGCATGGGACGTGGCATGGGACGTGGCATGGGACGTGGCATGGGACGTGGCATGGCTGGGCATCGGTGCTCCATCAGCCATGACAGGCAGCCGTCACCTTTGATGACTTCTGCGAGCTGCTGGACTTCGAAGATATGCCAGAAGAGATCTTAACAAAGTGCGCCCACTTTTCGATTCTCCCAACATGCCTTAAAAACGGCTCTTGTTTCTTTTCACAGCAAAGCAGCAAATCCATACAGCAATTTGGCCGGATTTGTTGAGATCCATAGGCTTGAAGCCAACACGACTGAATTTTTGTGGGTACAGAGCATCTACTTCTGTTTGTTGGACATGCATAAAGCTGATGTTGGAAGCAAGGGGAAAAATCGAAGTATTGCTGGAAAGTGTCGAGAAAGCACCAACGTTACTTTTCACCATATTACCAGAAGATCTTAGCAAATGCAGCAAGTGGGCAGATCGTTTGGGGGAAGAAACTAGTGCCAGCGCTTGCAATGTTTGCCAGACAGTTGCATTTCTGGCATTTCTGAAGATTAGACTTAGACAGCAGTAACGGAAGTACTTCCTCATGTTGGCACCGCCCAGGTACAACTCTGAAGATCAATAATGAAGCTGTTCGAAGTGACCCTAAGCTCTTTGTCCCGAAGAACAGCCGCAGGATTCGCAGGATCCGCAGAAGCTTTGCCTTTTTGGGGTGACCAATGTACAGCCCGATGATAATTCAGGCAAATGGAGTCTAATGGACAGCAGACTTTATTTTGTTGGCGATCACTTCAGTAGAAGTCACTGTAGTCAAAGTGTGTCAAAGTTGTTCAAGCACCTTTTCATTTTCTANTGGCGATCACTTCAGTAGAAGTCACTGTAGTCAAAGTGTGTCAAAGTTGTTCAAGCACCTTTTCATTTTCTAGATCCCCATTAAATCCCAAAAAAACGCCATCAAATCTGATCAAATACCAATCAATGATTAAAGACCGTTAAATCAAGTTAAATCCATATATTTTTTTTTTTTTGTGTGTGTGTGTGTATCCTCTGAATAGAGGTAAAACTTCTACTCGCTGCTTGTTTTGCTTTATTTTTGTGACATTCCTCAATTTTATGTTCAGCAGGNTGTGTGTGTGTGTGTATCCTCTGAATAGAGGTAAAACTTCTACTCGCTGCTTGTTTTGCTTTATTTTTGTGACATTCCTCAATTTTATGTTCAGCAGGGGGATGGAGTGTGCCTCAGATGTCTCCATCCAACGAAGACGCATCTGTTGCACAGTGAAAT
>BGPT01001709.1:153031-168061 GCA_003297045.1 Symbiodinium sp. clade C Y103 | reverse complement strand
GGACTTGCTAAGCCCTAGGTTGGTGAACTTTGCGACTATTTTGGAAACCGGTGCTTGTCGAACGACTATTGTTTTTATAGGCTTTTGACTCCCAGGGTAACCCTTGTAAGTGTTTTGGCATTTTTTGGCCCTCGAATCAGTTGCGGTATCTTCTAGCATTCCCAACAACTCATCAGGGAGAGATCTCGATAGCTTGCCCAACACTTCCCAGCACGGCCCAGCACGGCCCAGGTGCAGCTGCTCGCTACATCTTACATAACGACCGGGCCCAGGCACCAGCGAAGTTCCAGGCCGAGCTGTGCCGGGCAGCATTCTGCAGTTGCAAGGTGGGTAGGTATGATGCCAGGCCAGTAGGAGGCCAGTAGTATACCAACTTAAAATCATGGAGGACTGTTGAGAGATCATGTCAGACTAAGGCTTCATGTTGTTAAGCCACTTATGCCAGTAGTAGGTCAGGCTAAATGATTCCATTTTAGATACGCAACCATTAAATCTCAACGGTGTGTGAGGCTGGTGCGATGGCGGCGAGCCCTGCAATGTCGGAGGTGCCTTTTGGGCGATGCTTGTTGCGGCTGGAAAGTATTCATCAATAATGAAGGGCGATTTTAACAATGTGGATTTTGGATGAATTTCGATGATCTCATTGAAAGAACCATTGGGTTTAGACTCATTCCATTGAAAATGACCCCCAATCGGGCTTTTCCTTTTTCATTGGCCGTACCCGCAGTTGTGGAAACTTGCGCCATCCAAGATGTCCAGATCCGACGCTGGTTTGAATTACACGGCTGAGCAGAGATCAAATGACATCAATTGGCACAACAGTGTCAAAATCGGTTGCCGTTTGTTTTTTTTGGCAATATCAAGTGCTGTGCCATGACCAGTTTTTGTATGATTTCTCCATCGAAAACATGCCAAAAGAAAACGGATTCCCAGTTATTAGTGGATATACAACCCATTACAAGTTGTACCCCAAGCATCCCGCAACCTATGGAGGTCATCACCATGTTTATCCTCCGCGTGCTGCGTGTCGCGACACGTTGGCACAGGACAAGCCTACCCTGGGAGAAGTGATTGACATGATCGGCATGGGCCCTGCGCAGATGCTGGGGCTTAGAGTGTGTTTTGGGGAGGTGTCAGCGGGCATTGGAGGATCAGCCCATTTACCCCTGGTTATTTAACATAGCCATGAAAAATGGCGCATTTATACATGATTTATGATGATCTATCTGCTTTTTATTTCCTATTATAAATTGTGATTTTCCATGGCTACGCGAAAAAAACCAGAGAGTAACATCATTTGGATCCACTTGGGTTTCACTCATTTTTTTTTAAGTTTCACTTTCAATCTGGTGAATTTCTGAATTTGATAGTTATCACATGTTATCACACTGCTTTCAGGATCATGCTCAGGTCCATGTTGGAACTGTTTTGAGTTTTACGATTATGAGATGCCATCAGCCAGTTAGTCAGTTCGACTTGGAGAAGACAACGCCAATTAGCAAGTCACGCTTATTTTCCACTTGTCAACTGGCATGAATGATCCTCAAACAGCAAGAAGGGCAAGTCTACCAAGAAACCAACAAACGTGCGACTTTAATGGATTTACAAGCCTGAGCTGCCATTAGCTAAACAAACTCAGGTCTAGGTCTTCCTTTCCAGGCATCCACCCCAACAGTTACTGCAGCAACATCTTGGATTTGAACATGGCCCAAACAAGCTTGCACCGCTCTAAAGCCATCATCCCAGAATCCCAATCACCCGAAAAACAGAAATCAAAATCACCATTCAAAAGAAGACCCAAGAATGCGTTCCAACCAAATTTCCAAAGTCATCAAGTTAGCACCACATTCTCAAAGTCATAAACTCATCATCCCCACAGTTACTTCGCACCAACAAAGTATAGTCATTAATTTATAGAATATGGAAAAATATATTAATATTCCATCCCATCAATCCGCCATTTCCTGATTTTGCAATGGGTACATTCATCGGATGAGTCACCATCGTGTTCACCATAGTGAATTCCATATGAATGTGAAAGTGACCCCCGAAAAATTCCAAAAAGAGAAAGTAAAACCCCACTGAAATAGTGATGAATTGCTTGTCGACCGTCTCGTGGCTTACTTCAAAAATCAATGGCCATTTCAGGAACCAATTGATTAAGGTACTGTACCATATAAAGCCATATTTTGGAGGCAAATCCCCTGACATGATAGTAATCATATTCTCAAATCCTGCACCACCTTGGTTGAAGGCCTATAATGACATAAACCTGGGATATCCTGGGATAAACCACCCATCAACTGGTGATTTCTTCGATCAAACTAGGATCCGCGCCGGTCTCCTGGGCGGCAGCGTTTGGATGGCCGATGGCGCTGAGCTGCTGCTGATTGGCAGTGCTGCCTGGCAGCGTTTTTTCCCCGGTTCGTCCCTCAAAGGTACCTCTAAAACCATGGGTGAATCATCATTGTCCCTATTTTGTTTATACCATAACTGGGGGGAACATGGAAAAAAACAACCATTTTCAGACCCATTGATAGAAATAGGAAGTGGTTTTCCACTGAATTTTCCCATTCTAACTTGATTCATCTATGGTTTTTCCATTGGTAATTCGAATTGCTGGAAGTGATAGCTCCATTGATGTTGATCGACGATCAAAACTATGAACTACACATAACTACACCATCGGATCCATACGTTGATGATTTTGTCTCATGTTTTTTCATTGGATTGGTTAATGGAAAATTTTCAGGAAACCTCTATATTTCATGGGAAAATCCATAGTTTCCTGTAAATTTTATCATTAACCAATCCAATGAGTTTTCCAATCATCTAGAATTTGCAATCGTGATGGCAGAAGTTCCTTGCCACATCGTTCGTGGGTGAATGATCCCAAGAATTTGAGACCCGCCGTTCTGCGCGCCATCCCAGTTTGGGATACCGACTCGATCCACAATGCCGACTTGGACATAGAAAGACCAATTCCGTATTGTAATTTGTTGGGTCCAGTCTTTCATCGCCTTTATTGTCTGGAATTATGATTGCAAATTCGTATGAAATCATCAATCCATGTTTGTTTGCAGTTTTGATTGACATTCCCTGAGCTGCTTGCATCCACAACAGGCTGGTCGTTCTGTAAATTGACCATGTGGGTTTGTCTGTAGGGTACCACCGAATCCATTGGCTAGTCCTCATTATTTCCATTAGCTGGATGTACTTGTCTGTATTCCCTATTTTCAGACAGACCTATATTCTACAACCATAATTCAGCGTATTGAACTTCTGAATCCAAGTGAACTCAGGTGGCCGATACTTTGTCGCGTGAGTGGGAGCTGTCCCGATTCCTCAAGGGTTTCGTGGTCCCTGGGACATCGCCGGGTAGCCATGCACGGGGATGTATCACCTGCTAAAAGCGAACATATTTCGAGCAGAAAATCACCAGATGTTGACCATGTTTACATTACAAGTGGGTCTGTTGGAATTAACCGATCCAGCTACGGTTGTAAGCACCAAAACTTCCAGTTGAAATATCATCAAAGTAGTAATTATAAATGACTTGGCTAAGTATAGGGCACCACCTTGTATATGAATATGCTCAAGAAACTTCAAAGAGTACATAGTTTTTTACGCACGCAGTTTGACCTACACTATCCGACACCTATAGCCTGAATATCAAGTATGAATGCATTGTTTTCACAAGTTGATGCTCTCTTGGATGTTCAATCAGGCCCTTTTACCTTTATGTTTCACAAGTACAAGTGGGGTAGAACCTCACTCGCTGTCCTTCCAGGTTGACTTTGTGTATTTGTTGCTAGTATTGTTTCAGTGCATCATTGCCAAAAGAACAACTTCAAATAGCATGGCAACATATACCCCAGCTCCCAAGACCCGTTGAAACATCAACTCCACTCTCAACATATCAATTTCACCTTACCCACCAGAATCTTCAAGCATTTTCAAGCCAAGTACCATTCCACCACCTTGCCCTACCATCCACCTGTTTGAGGTGACCATCGTCTACACGGGTCTCATGGCGGGAAACATCGCCAGCGGCCCCGTGGGCGTACGCTTCGGTCGTCGGGAAGCAGTGCTCTCCTGCTACTTCGGCACCTTGATGATGGCAACAGCCCTGGAGGCAGTTAGCTGATCTTCAATCTGAATTTCTGGGTAGATGCTAGACTTCAGGACGTGACCTCTCTGGAATCATGATTGGGGGAATCTGTCCCAAATGCCGCAAGTTTCAGGTTAGTGGAATATGACAATTTTACCTTGATTTGATGTTCATATTTGGGTTTGTCTGACAATGGGGGCGCCCCCTAAATCAGACCACTTTGGTATTGAAAGCCATTGTGACTTGGGGATCTCCGATTCTAAGAAGCGCCCAGTTCGGTGTGTCTGAAGCTTGGATACCCCCGATTCCAGTGAATTGTTGTGATTATCCCAATTAAAAGGCTCATGTGAAGTGAAGGATATATTCCATGTTCAGAGAAACCCACATTGTGAAGCCTAAGGATTCTAAGGGGCATATTTTCGTTGCATGTTTTCAGTAGAATTGTCTAAAAGTTTAAATCATAATTTCGGGGATAGAAGTGGGGGAGAGCCCAAATGAGGAAGTTTTCATCGGACAGCCATGGTTTCCATGTTGGCCGTAGATCGGGTGCTCGATGACTCTCTCACTTCGGAAGTAGGAACCGTGGTCACCAAGCACCCGGAAAACATTTACGTAGGGTGATTGTTATCTCAATATTCAAACATCGCTGTAGGACGGTTCATGACATGTTTGGAATTGCCGAGGACATGTTCTAGCTTTTGATCCAGATATATTCAGATGATTCCAGCTGATCATATGGGCTATTTTGCCATCATTTTGAGCATGACTGAGGCATTTTTTGCTTCAGCATTTTATCCTCCACTGCCAGCAGCATTGCGGCCCCTTGGTGCAGTTGCTTTGTGATATTTGGAGGGTTCGACCCATAAGATGGGGTTTCAGTCATCCAAGCTAGGCTAGGGCAGGGTGACCTGACAGCGATGGAGAGAGAGAGAGAGAGAGAGAGAGACAGAGAGAGAAAGAAGGAAAGACAAGAAAGAAATGAAAGAAAGGAAAGAAAATAAAGAAAAGAAAGAAAAGAAAGAAAAGAAAGAAAAGAAAGAAAAGAAAGAAAAGAAAGAACAGAAAGAAAAGAAAGAAAAAAGAAAGAACGATTATTCAAAGCGAGAAGGTCACTTGGATTCACTTGGGCCAAGCATGCTACTTGATACTTGGAAATTTAGTAGATCCCACTAGCACTCTCGGATACTCTCGGCCCAGATCTTCTCATGGAGAACTAGATTGGATCTTGCTGTGCCGGCCATGCTGGATGTCCACGGTTTGACTAGAGGGGACCTCTCCTGCACGTAATTAGGGTTCTCTTTGAAATAGTTAAGATAGCTGGAAAACCAGCATGTTGAATAGGTATATACAGTCATCATCTAGAACTGGGCCATGTTCCATATATGCGTTAGATTACCGGATGGTAAATAGTCTTTTTCCTTTCCGAGTTTACGTACATGAGCACTGCCAGCGTCAGATGTACGAATGTCCCATACTTTGTTTACCCATGAGGATTGCCATTGTTTGATATACTTTAACATCCTGAAAACATATTCCATATTTTATTGGCCCTGATTAGACCTTCCCATTCTTTTCATAATGAAAAAATAGCACATACCGGGCCATCGTGCAACACACACACACATGCAGAATATCTATATCGTATACATTAATGAATAAGTTAATCAATATAATGCATGCATGTATTTGCACATGGAGAATCTTAGTATATATACATAATATAGTATATATATATATATATATTCTAGATGTAGATATAGCAACCCATTTAGTTTTCCTCATCTCTTCCATAACAAACTCTCCGTTGCCTGGTGGCTTTTCTTCGGCTCAGTTGCTCCTGGCCTGGCGTTTCGTGGTGGGATTCAGCATCGGCCTGGGCCAACCTGCCTGGATGGCCATCGCCGCCGAGATCACGCCCTCGCAGCGCGGCCGCGAATTTTGGGTTGGAGGTTTTTGGGGGAATGAGTTTGGGGTAGTTGGTTACCCTCTGGTAAACTAAGATAATTATGGAAAATCACAATTTTTAATGGGAAAATATGGACAATCCACTATTTCAATGGCCATTTTCAATAGAAAACTGTTAGTTTACCAGTGGGTAATAGTTGGTTGGTTGATAGTTTATTAGTTAATAGTTGGTTGATGAACCCCCTGAGCGAGAGATATATCTACTACCCTCTGGTAAACTAACATAACTATGGAAAAAATGCCCATAGAAATAGTGGATTGTCCATATTTTCCCATTAAAAATGGTGATTTCCCATAGTTATGTTAGTTTACGAGAGGGTACCTGCATGTCTTGGGAAAAGCTGCATTAATAATAATCATTAGTATACAACTTCTATAAACAGTTGGGGAGGATCCATCAAAGTCTTCAATTGTTACAAGAACGACTTCCTTAATTTTTGTCAGTCTTGAAATGGGAATTTTCAGATTGAAGTCGAAGTGAGGCCAGGAAGGTCATGAGTGAATGGGAGTTAACACAGCCAGAAGTGGAAGTATACGTGGTATCGCTTGACTTTGAAGATATTCAAAGTATTTCTTTTTATCTGCGAATCTGCTTCAGCATGGTCTAAGATGTTCTTCAAGTCTGATAGTTTCTGGGATATAGTTTGGCCACTAGGAAGGGGTCTCCGAAACTGGACTGCAGATTTGGTATAAGTTCGGATAAGTGCGACAATTTCCTCACCCCATACCATCCAGAATCTGTCCTATTGTCCCATTCTGCACACAGACAATTTGGGATGAGCTGCAACCAGTTGAACGGGTGCAGTACAAAGGTCTGAAGTGATGCATGGCTGGAATGATCAAATAGATTAAATAGATATGATTGGAACGTCCCTTTGGAGCATACCGCAACTTCCTTCGAACACTTCACATGAAGGAGCCCTTCCAAAAGCCATCTTGACATTGCAACATGCTCCAGGCTTTGAACTTTGAACATCAGAATCACATACAGTATTTCACACAAGACCACCCGTTTACATAAGTTACAGGAGGTTTGGCCCTAAACCCGTATCATACCTCCAATCTGGTTAGACAGTTCGACATTATGATTTTTTAAGGGAAGTGAACCCAAACTGGTTCATGCTTTGACTTCAACAAAGGAGAGAGAGGGATAAACAGAAGGAGCAAAAAACTTATTGAGTCGTGATACATGGCCAGGACCCCCTGGTTTTAATTCAATGGTTCTCCATGTCTTTTTCCAACGTGCATCCAGCACCTTTGCCAAGGAAATGTCGAATCCTGACGGCCGCCATCACACAAGTCCCTGGGCTGCACCGGGATTCGGAGAATAATGATCCTTCTGGAGAAAGATAGACGTGTTCAAGATATATGTTTAACATTGAACCTTCAGAATTTGACTTAATGTAGTGAAAATGGGAGTTCAACTAGAGAACATGGGGATGTAGTGGATTATAAGTATGCAACCAACAGTTTGGTGTATGCTGCATGCTGAAAATGGGGTCGGTATACCCTCAAATGGTCACGTTGCTAGGGAAAATGTTGATAAACTGATGAGCCATGAAATTTAAAGGTTCTCTGACATATATATATATACAATTATATACATATTTACATACATGAGACATTTATATATACATATACATACATATTAGGTATATATATATATAGATATAGATATAGATATAGATATAGATATACA
The DNA here is from genome assembly GCA_003297045.1 of Symbiodinium sp. clade C Y103. Lineage (NCBI taxonomy): Eukaryota > Dinophyceae > Suessiales > Symbiodiniaceae > Cladocopium > Cladocopium sp. clade C. The sequence continues at coordinate 160,286 of BGPT01001709.1, read as the reverse complement.
TGCCAATACCAGATAGTGCCCGGCCAGCGCAGGGCCTGAATCAAGTTTCGCAAAATTCAAACTGGCCATAAGAAATCAAATTGAGGATTAAAATTGTGAGTTGCATCGACGAATGAACAAATGCTGGCTGAGATGCCTATGGAATGACATGAAAGAATCCATGCACAACTGACCGAACCAATGAATCAATGAATCAGTGAATCAACGAATCGGTGAATCAACAAATCATCAGCTCAACGATTCAATGATTTCAACGAATCAACAAATCAATGAACCATTGAATCACGAATCCAGGAATCAATGATTCCGTGATTCAACAATTCAACGAATCATAATAAAATGAATGAATCAACCAGTCAGTGAATCAAGGAATCAATGAAACAATGTTTCAACGATTCAGTTAAGCAATGAACCAGTGAATCAAAGAACCATTGGATCAACATTTGTTTGTCGACATCGAGGCCCGCGGAAACACAGACCCTACTTCCGCGACCCCAAAACCCACCATTCCCGCAAGAAAACACAGGGCTTCGCGCCCGAGAGTGTTCTGACCCGTGAACTCACACGCACTCGGACTTTTTCACTCCCCAGCTACTTCATGATGTCGACATGATGATGCTTTTGACATGATGGTGTGATTGGTAATCATGACCATTGCCCCCAACTCGGAAATTCCTAAATAAATTTCCTTTGATTATAATATTGGTATTTCTGCTGGTGATCTGGAATGTAAATTTGTAAGTTTATCCACTTTTACATGAGCGGTTTTCTGATGGAACACTGGGGCGAAGGCTCTAAAACATGGACTTTTTGTCTTGCAGGCTGCGGCTAGCCCGTAGCGGGCACATATCAGACTATAACATGAAGCCTTGTATGTGAATTTTCACCGAATGAGTTGATTATTTTTCTGTGTTTTTTTCTTTTCAAGTTTTGGGCGCAAAAAAGACCAGGTAGAGCAGAGTTGTTCCAACCTACTATAGGAAAATGGTAGCCACAGCGGAGTGTAAATTGCTGATTCGACTTCTGCATTTATCAAACTTCCCCACTTTTACCTGGTTGAGAACACTCCAAGTAAAAGTCCCGTTGTGAACGTATTCCAATGACCCAATAGCAACGTCGGTGTCTGAACTGAGTCCCTGTTCTGCGTGGGAGCCGCTTGGAGATGGACTTGGGAGCTACGAGGTGGTGGTCAAATTCGCTAAGTGAGTTTATAATTGGTTCAATTAATTGGGGGGGGCGATTGCAACTATAATGAGATGGGTTATGTAATGAACCAACTCACTAGGGCCCACTGGTCGTTGTCAAGAACCATTGCAGCCATTGCAGTTTGCGCTCGTTTTTTTGACCCATGTGGATGTTTCCTAAAAAATTGGGCGTCCAAAACCATGGTTTTCTGTAGTGAATGTGATGATTTTTAAGTCACCCACTGTAAGAAACCGGCACATATCCCTCTTACAAAACAAACATAAACAATGGGGTTCCTACTGAAAATGCCTTCGGGCACCCCCACACACTGCAGCAGACGGCAGATTTGGGGTTCCCATTGTGCACTTTCACCATGATGCAACAATACTGAAAGCAGAGGCCCTGTGCCAAGAGGAAACGGGTTCGCTTGGAATGCAAACATGGACCTATGTTATCCATGTTTGGGGAATAAGTTTGTTTCCGTTTGCAGATTTACTGCTTGAAAAAATGAGGCCATGCAACTTTCTTAGTCTTGTTTGTCTAGTTTACCTAGTTTTGACGGATATCCATTGGGTACTGAGACAGGTTATTGGGGTACTTAACTGGTTTAACTTATGTCTAGAGTCTAGATATATTTCATAATATTTCATATATTTCATATATTTCATGAATGACAATCCACCTACGATTGCAGTTTTCTGAGCCCGACTAAGTAGGACACTCCGAGACAGTGTTTTCAGGGAGGGAGACAGAGATCAAAGTACGATTCATAAAATGATGCACGGGTCACATTTTTGCCATGGATTTCTTCAGAGATTTCCAGAAGTACCCTCTGGTAAACTAACATAACTATGGACAATCACCATTTTTAACGGGAAAATCCACTATTTTTATGGCCATTTTGAATAGCTATGTTAAATTTCCAGAAGTAATCGCCAGATGCGCGCTACAGGAAATCTATGCTGCATGTCTTCTCCAGGTCGACGATCCCAGTCTGAGCCTTGTAAAATGCACCGATCCAACGGAGATGGGCCAGAACTTCTCAGAAATTATCATATTGGTTATAGGTTGTTATAGCAACTATAGGAATCATAGTTGATATATATATATATATGTGTGTATATATATATATGTATATATATATATATATTTACATATTAATAAATGACAATGGCAAAAACAGTAACAACAAGTGATTTTATCTATCTACCATATATACATATGTTTGTGTGTTAAAATCATATGTGTATTCATTGTGTGTGTGTTTGACTGATGAACATTACATTGATGAACATTGATGAACATCCATGTGCCAACTATCAGTCAGCCGAAACGGCAAAGACCTTGGAACTTGGCTCAGCATGAACCAGCTTGGCTTGCATCAGCAATGAACACAAAAAACCATGTCAATGTAGGTTACTATAGATCTTACTAATCAATACTAATAAATACTAATAATACATAATTTTGTACAATACTGGCATTAGTTGATGAAAATGGAAAATGCTGCTGAATTTTATTGAAATTATGTTCATTCAATGGCAAAATCCCAATGTGTCTTGGCTAAGGAAGCACTTGGACTGGCGGCGGATCATTCAGATGGGCGCCATCCCATCACTGCTCCTACTATGTCTCAGCACCTCGGCGTTCTCAGCTATGGAGGGTGTCTATAAGCAGTTCTTCAATAGGGAAACTTATGAAGATCATTCCCCTATGCCTCCTGGTAACGATGACCTAGCAAGAACCATGGTATTTGGTGGAAGTATGGAGGCTATCAATGGGAATCACATGGGAATCATGGAGAGAATTTTGGGATATACATTTCAGGAAACCAAAGTAGCTATGGAAGCCATGGCTCATTGAGATCGATGATTCATCTACCTGTCAAAGATTGAAAAAGATGGGATGTTCCATAGCTTTGTCATATACATTACCAGAGGATAAACCAAGGGCGATTGATGTTGTGGATTTATGGGTGCCATTTTCAGACAAACCCATATACTAAGCTCACAGTAAGCACCAAAAGATAGAACATTTCAAAAAAATGTATACATTTACTGTACCACTTTTCCATTGGATTTTAGGTGTTTACCTTTTTCGGGTTGCTATAGGCTATTCGTGTTTTTGTGAAATGGGTGACCCCAAGTTCGAATCCAGTTCACTGGTCATATTTGATATGCAAACCATGGCAAACCAAATGGTGGCAGTGCCCCAAGTTTGTTTGGGGCTTTCGGGGGCTTAGATGGCTCACTGGTGGAATAGCAAGCCACCAAACAAACCATGCAATGAACATGTTTGGTTCTTGTCGTCCACTTTTTGATGGAGAAAATTGGCGGACTATATCAGTTGCATCCCATCAAAGACCGGCTTTCTTGGAGTGGGTATCCAAGGTTAGCCATTTGTGCCCTTGAGATGTTCCAATCATATAGCGTTCCCTTAAACAAGAAAACACACAACCAATTTTCGAAGTTGACATCAACCTCTATATAATTAATCCCATAATCCCAACGGGGCGCATCTCAGGTGCTCCATTTCTGCATCAATCACCCAGCTATTTGCAGCTGAAAGGACGTCACTTGGCAGGTTCCACAGGATGGTGACGATGGGATAAGTCCGACACAACTATCCGGTGGTTGAAAGGGAGTGATTCGGAAGTAGGGGTATCCACGTTCCTTGTGAAGTGAGAAACCAAGGAGCCACTGATAGAGTATCCCAGACACATGATAGTTTACATAGACAACATGACAACATGTGATATGGTATCGAACTGGAAGGCCATGGAATTAGTTGACCTCCCCTTTCCAGCATAAACTCCAGTCCCTGAAGCTGTCTGGGATCGATTAGGGTTAATTGCTGCTGCTATTTGACAACCAGTTCCCCGTTAGGCTTATCAAAACCAAGTGTGGAAACATGTTTTTTAATCCACCATAGGGCCATAGGGATATAAAAGGGATATAAAAGGGATGCAAGGAAGCCAGATAAAGAAAGTTTTTGGAGGGGTGAATTTTGCTGATAGTTGTGGCTGACTTTTAGTAGCCATTTTTTCCTAGAACCAATAGGAACGGTTTTTTAGCCCATTGCCTTGCCGAAATGCTGCTGATTCTTTGCCAGGCCGTCCTGAAAAATTCACCCTTTGACCCTGAAAATCACCCATCTTTAGTGGAAATCGATCTTCCAACCCCTATTTGGCAGGGTCTATGTTAATTTACTGGAGGGTATATAATTATTAAAGATTGATGAAAAATAACTTAACAATTCCTCAGTGTTGATGGTATTCCTTACCTATCTTAGGCTTGAACAAAATGAATTCCCAAAATGCCCTCGCATAATTTAGCATAGCAATGGAAAACGCGGTCTATTTTTGATGAATTGGCGGTTGAAAATGTTGATGTTCCCATATGTTCCCATACTTATGATGACTTATAGTTTTGTAAGTTTTTTACAAAATATGATGTTGAATAGTTATCCATAGCGATTCCACCACTCTCCGCATGTGATTTTTTCGAGGTACCACTTCCTACCATGGTCACTCCAATCCCCATATTAATCGCCCTGCCACACGAGGTCATGCCGAGGCCCTGTTGGTCTTGGACAGTATGCGCCGGGACAACGGTGCTGATGTCTCGGTGGATTTTAGGTGGGCGGGTTGCAGCACCATGCAGAGCTTACCGGCAAGTTAAGTGTCAAAAATCGGAACAGAACTTGGTATGGTGAAGTAAAGATGGGAAGCAATTTTGGGATGAATCATGAACATTGGGATTTTTAGGAGGTTCCAGGGGGACAAGAACAAACAAGTATGCAGGGATGTTACAAATAGATGATGGATACTATAGTCATAGAGAAACTGAGTAAAACAAGTCAATGGATAGTTTGGTGGGGTTTACAGTAGCCAACAAACAACATTATCAACATTGACATATGAGATTATCTTGAGAACGCGGGCTGGATAGACCGTTTATGATTATAGTAAAATACAACTTACTGTAATCTGTTGGGATAAATTGGAAGGTTTACTCATCAGCTGACAGCCTTTATTTTGTGCAGAATGTCTCAGATTGGACATGTCGACGTGTTCGAAAAGAATCGCGGCCTCACACCGACCTCACCATGGAGGGTCAGCACTGGGAATCAGCACAATTGCCTTCTCAAAATTGAGGTTTTGCACTTGCAATAACCTCACCAGCTAACTGGTTTAGAACCTTAGTTCGTCTTAGTTCCCTCTAGTTTTGGCAAGTGTAGTGCCAGTTATATAGATTTGACTGGATATGAATCGCCATGACTATGGACCCATCATTGAAGCTGTGAAAAAGTTTGGTTGCGCATGGCGATGTTTCACGTTGTTTTTCCTTGGCCACAAAATTTGGACGCATATGGGTAAGCCATGGTAAAGATCAAACCATGGCTCATGACACAAGGGAATGGGATTCAACATGGGGAGTTCACGCAAGTGCTGAAATGCATTTTCTGGACCATCCGTGCACAGAAGAGGTACGTACATTCTGTCTGATATTTTGAGGATGCAAGAAACATATGCCGTGCTTGGCTGTGAAAAAATCTAGCAAATCCGGCTTGCACTTGGGCGACTCTTCATGAAATGCAAGAAGATCAAGAAACATACAATCCTCAAATGTGTGATTGTCTATTGCCATGTTTGAGTGCCAGGGGGTGAACCACAAAAATACACCCAAGGGGTCATCAGTGAATTTTGTGCTTCAACCTTCTCAGACTGACTGCTCCATGGGTAAATCCGACATTCGCGGAATCTATTGGGAATACCTTCTGATAATTCAACTAACGTAGCTGCGTAAAGCGGCCCATTTACTTCGATGATTTACCAATTCAAAATGGTGATGTTCCACAGTGTCATAGCTATGTGACTATGTGAACTTACCATTCAGTATTTGGACATATGTTTCTACCGTTTATCTACCCCTGAAGAAGAATCCAAGTAACCTTCCCACAAATCGTTCCTGTTGGGGGCCATCCGCTCAGTTAGCACTTGCTTCGTAAATGTGGTACGTATAGTCAATCCCATGTTTTAAAGATATAAACCATACTTGATTAGCAAATGTAGATGTCAATATCACAATAAATCCATTTTTTTGAACAATACAAGCCATTTGACCAATCACAAATTTCCATCCCCTTTGGGGTAAACTGAGTCATGGCCAGGTTGCCCGGCTCACAAATCTCCCAAGCGGCCACTGAGAGCTTTCTCGGCGTGCTGCAACGGCAGAGCCAGGTGACCCACAGGGGGTTTGAGCGGAAAAACACCGATGAAGCATAGTGAATAGGAGCTAAATTAAATAGGAGCTAAATGAATCATATTTGAAACCATAGTTTAATTCATTTTAATTATCGAAAAATAGGAGCTCATCAAAAAGAGATAGGATCCAAAATAAGGAATTAAAAGATGGGACCCAAAACCAGAAAGAAATTAGATTCAACCAGCAACAAATGGAATTGAACAAGAAAAAGAAATGCGCGATGCCACGAACAATCCCGCACTATGAACCATGAAATGAGGCTATCATCCGAGTTGTTGCATGATTATCAACGCGGACCGGATCCGGCATGACCTGGCTAGCACCAGAGAGAAATTGCCATGCCCAGGTGCCATGGCTTGCTGTAGAATCACCCCATTGATCGATGATTTTCCAACAAAACCTCCATTTGGAGGTTTCCTAAAATAGGGGTACCCCCAAATCATCCATTTTAATAGGGTTTTCCATTATAAACCATCCATTTTTGGGTACCCCCCATTTTAGGAAACCCCCATTTATATCCTTAAGGATCTTAGTGGATTTCCCGTTGCCAAGAGCTAAATCATCGAACTAGATTGGCCATGGCTTCCATAGCAGACAGCCACAAATTACCAGAGGGTATTCCCAGTAGATTCTCGAAATGCTAATGTTCAATTATATTATTGTGTCATATATCCTTATTATACAAACCTATTGGAAGATCCCATAATGCGAAGCATGCGCAGCCTCTAACTGTAAAGTGCCTGGGACCCCCGGTAAATGTAAGGAGGCTAGCTAGGCAGAGCCACGTTCAGGGTGACCGCTCT
>BGPT01001709.1:140913-152128 GCA_003297045.1 Symbiodinium sp. clade C Y103 | reverse complement strand
AATGCGAAGCATGCGCAGCCTCTAACTGTAAAGTGCCTGGGACCCCCGGTAAATGTAAGGAGGCTAGCTAGGCAGAGCCACGTTCAGGGTGACCGCTCTGACGTTTTTGGCTCAAGGGCCAAAGCTAGTGGCTGAAGGGCCAAGTTTTGGCTCAAGACTAAGCTGACGCCTCGACCGACGTGGACAAAAGTGCTTGCGAGCCNTTTTTGGCTCAAGGGCCAAAGCTAGTGGCTGAAGGGCCAAGTTTTGGCTCAAGACTAAGCTGACGCCTCGACCGACGTGGACAAAAGTGCTTGCGAGCCAATGGGTTCGTTGGAAGGCTTTTGGGGATTCACAATAAATCCTTGGATAATCCAATTTATGTTCCAAGGGGATTTCCAAATAGTTGATATTCCCAGTATTTTCTTTGAGCAACATGATATTCCACAGTATGGTGACCCCCAATTTTTTTCCCAGTTAAAAAACAGTGTTTTCCTCTATATACCCCCAGAAAAATCCAACGAAACCAATCAATGGGACTTTCAGGACCCTCACATGGAGGTTCCGTACTTTATGAGGCCATATTTTGTGGGGATATTCCCTTCCATAGCCCAAAAACATAGGCCCTATATATGGCAAGTCGGTACCTTCAAATTTAGTATTTGGTAGGTACCTCCAAAAAATCGGTACCTGAAATGGCAATTGAGATAAACCAGCAAGTTCCAAGTACAAACCATATACCAGAATGATATAAATCCCCTGAAACATCATTAAACATTTACTTGTGAAATCATGTCCCAATGGGATAGTTAAACAAGTAAATAGCAGTTTTTGTTTCCATGATATGTCTCTAAAGTCCATGGCAATTGTTATAAGCCAGCAAATTCCAATTAACAACCATACAAGATAACATGATATAGATCGCACTGAACCTTGTGAAACAAATCATATATGGTACTATATCATGGTTGTTAATATCCAAATCATATATGGCACTATAACATGATACAGTCCAATATCATCCAATATCCAAGTAAGGAGAAAACAACAATCGTCTTGGTACTCTTTTTCACATCGCAGGTCATTTTGGGCAGCAAATTGGTGTTACCCACCTTGGCCTTGACGAAGCTTGGCGGCCGCGAAAGGATGGGCGTGTTTTGGGGAAAAAGTGCTTTGGAAAATGGAGACATGGCGGATTTATGGTGGATTTTTGGGGGACATTGTATGGGAAGTCATGAAATCCACGGATTTTTGATGTTGAGCAGATTCAGTTGGATTGGCTCTCTTGGAGGGTTGGAGGAAGACATGAAGCAGATTTATGGATGCATTGAAATAGCTTGGAAGGTGGCAATTTCCCCTGCAAAACAGGGTCAACCTTGGATGGACGGTTTAGTACTTTGATTTGTTGCGATAAGATATGGCAATATGATAATATATATATATATATGTATAACTAATTATATATGTATATATATAATTAGTTATACACTTATATATATATATATGTGTGTGTGTCGAATGTCTATATATATAATATAAATATATATGCATACAACAATGTTTATAGCTTTATGTATAGTTGTACATAATTGTGTATATAATACTATATTACATATATATATATATATATGTAGATATTTATGTTTGCTGATTGAGACAAGCCAGCTGAACATATATGGTTGATTTGTTTGATAGTTCTTTCACATGCTTTGTTTTCTGAACATGCCATTGATTTCCGTTCTTGCGAGTTGCGGATCAGCAGATCATTGGTGCCATCCATGCCATGTGATGTCGTTGGTGCAAGCGCCATTTTTCATGTTGGATGTTATGTCCCTGTCATACAAGAAGGGCACCCAAGTTGTAAGTTGGTTTGTAACCCCATCAAAGCATAGACACACCATGAATCCAATCAATAGCCTATTTATGTACCAACTTACCTATCAACAATCGCACATAAAGATTACTGATTTTTGTTTGGTTGAATCGTTAGATCCCTTGCTTGGGATGTTAAAGCCCCCCATTGTTTAAGGGGCCCTTTGCTCTATCGTGAGATTCTTCTAGGTATATGACAAAAAAATGCCAGGTCCCATTGCCAGAAAGAAGGCCCAATCCTCGTTTTTGAATGTTTGAACTAGTTTGCACCCCCATTGATTGAAGGCCCTTTACTGTATCCCAAGGTACTCTTGCTTCATCATCAATTTGTCCTACTTTGGCTCTCTCTATGCCTTCCCGCAAGTCCTTTCAGACTTGGTCGACAAGTGGCTGGGCGTGACCGCCGCTGAAGCACATCCCGGTAATACATACCTAGTTGGGATTAGTTGGGTAGGTACCAAATGTTGGGACCTTTGGCCAACAAACTTACAAACTTAGGTGAAGCACAGCGTGATTAAGTATACAGCATACAGTGTTCCCAATGTTTAATGCACTCCAATGTAGTGAGTCTGTGAATGTTCTCCGGAGCGAGACCCTATTGTTTGGCAGCATTTTTTGTCACGTCATGCCGGCTTACCGTGTCTCAAAGACCCCCAGTTCTAAGTTGTCTCAAACCCCATAAACTGCCAGTATATATTCCCCATAAGCCCAACAGTTAACCAAGTTATGTGCGTTAACTATCGTTAACTTGGCTATTGTAAAGAAAGGCCTTACCTTGTACAAAATCACTTTCTTTCTAAAGAGACTTCAGGCCAGCATCCAACCTTGGTTTGGTTGACGCCAGCTCCCTCCTTGGACATGCGTTTCTTCGAGTTGGTCATAGATTTTTCATGATGGTGGGACACATACCCTAGATTTCTGTTGATCAACTATATCATATCCAGAGGTGAACGGAGGGTGTGGTGAAGGGAGCTATGGGATCTATTTTCCTGAAAGGGGAGCCAGTTGGAGCTACGACTTGAGTTTCCCAACCACAGAACAGAATAGTCAAAAATAGTCTTTGATTTCCGGTTGCACTACGAATTGAGTTTCCCAACCACACAATGGTCAGAAAGAAGTCTTTGGTTCCCAGTCGAAGCTACGAATTGGATTTCCCAACCACAGGATAGTCAAAAAGAAGTCTTTGGTTCCCATTTGGAGCTACGCATTGAGTTTCCCAACCACATAACAGTCAAAAAGAAGACGTTATTTCTGAAATCCAATTAGTTTCAGTCAAATTACTGCCAGCTGCTGTCAGATGTCTTGCTCAATTCATTGATTTCTTGTAAGATAGTAATCCCTAAAGAGGTAGAGTTGAGTCAAATCCTACTAAAATGGAATTGTCATTTCAAACAAGTTGCTCACTTTTTTTTTGTTTACATATAATCGCACAACTGCACAATCGCGAAACTCCATGATGAACATCCAAACCGCGTTTGGTTTCGCGGGCTGAAACCGCATTTAGCGCTCCCAGGGGTGCAGCTAGACAACTCTTTATCGGCGCGTTGTGGGAACTGCCGGGCATCGTTTTGGGTGCCTTGGGCTGAGAATCGCCTGGGGAAGATTGCCCGTGGATTAGCAGAGGGTAAACCCAACCATAGACCATAAACCATCTCCAACTCGAGGTAAATATTTTGGCCTACTGTAATCACCTTGCAAGATAAATGCATAAAGATTGACTGACGTATTTGACAGGGTGAGCAGATGATATGTAGAGAGAGAGGGAGCATACCGGGACTGTCATTTTACCACGCTGACAATCTGTGATTCCCACCTCAGCCAGAATCCATCTGGGGGCTCTGAGGATGCGTTCTAGGCATGCTGTACCCCAGGCTCCTTGGACGCAGGTGTTGGGACTCAGAAGAGCTCTGGAGATTGCGTCCTCCAAATTTCAGGACGCACAAATGGCATTTTACGATGATGTTCCTGGGAATGCGAATGGATAAAGTAGAAATAGAAAAGATATTGTATTTTCCAAACTTGTTTTATTTCTGGGTTCCATACATGTGTTTGTATTGTTTTTTGTGGATGGATGGTATCCTGTATCATCCAAGTATATCATTCCCATGGTCTTGTAGAAAGGAACATGTGTGACAGGCAGCCCAGTGAATATGAGAGTCTGGTATTGTTAGTATTAGCAGTGGTATTGGTTGAGGAGGGATCCTGCTATTCCGGAACAAACCCATGGCCCATGGGTGAAATGATCCTTTTTAATCAGTTTGGATGTATTTGGTCCCTGGGGTCCCTGGGAGAAAGAAAGAACATGATTGCCTGATCCATCACTGGGAAACATACATCTTTGGGAAATGCTTACAACGAATAGAAACTAGCAACTGAACAATGTCAATCCTGTGTTTGAAGTTTAGAAAGGTCACAGATTGGATGTTCTTTTTCTTTTCCATTCTCCAAACACAAACAAGGAATTGCAAAAACAACAAAGCTACCTTCTGGTAATTCGACCTATAGCTATGGAACATCATTTGTTTGTAGTTGATCTACACATTGAACAGTTTGCCATGTTCCATGGCAAGCTGTAAAGGATTGACATGGCAACATTCTGGAGACCATCCTGCAGCGTGGCGGGGCGGAAGTGCTGAGGATCACCAGTTTGAAGTTCTACTTGACCATGTTGGCCACTGTGCTGCTGTTTCCTGGCGAAAAAATCATCCCATCCATATTCTGTTCGCCAATAGAACCTGGGGGGTTCACCCGAACCATCACAATTTGGTGGGGTGTAACATGCTTCAACATGGCGGGTTAACATGGTTTCACCGTTTAACAATCACAAAATGGGAATCTCTATACTGGTAGCCTATATAGCCAATACCGCGCCTGTAAAAAGTGAAATGCCCCCCAAATAGTAGCAAAATCATGGATTGCCTATGAATAAGATCCAATAAAAATAGCAAGGTTTCCAAGGGCGTGGATTTGCAAAGTTCTGTTTGATAACCAGCGGAAGTTTAATTCTTCTTGCATACAAATTATATATACAAGATTGGTCATGCCGAATCCATGTTGTTGCGAGATGTGGCGACCATGTCGGAAGAATCTTCGGAACACGAAACCCATGCGTCTCCTCATTAAATCATGGACATAGGCTTAGCAAAGACTACTTCATAGTTTGCTGCAGTTTTTTTTGAGTTTCCTAAAATTGGTCACTAATGGGATATGACTGAATTGGATTTGTCATTCCATGTTCTTTTCCACAAACTCTGTCATTGGCACACTATTTCCCAAGTTTAAACCCAACTTACCCTTTGCTTCTTTATACGTAGCTGTCGAGAATCACCGTTTAAAACAAAGTAATTCATTATCTATATCATCTATGGGCCATGCTCATCCATTTTCCATAGCAAAGTGTTAAAGAACCCGAGGCTAAATCCACAGTAGAACCACAGCTCCCATCGTTTTCTATCCAGGCTCTTCATTATTGGAGGCAACAATCGCGACAGACACTGGGCCCCTTCGGATAAACCAGTGGGTTGGATGGGTGGGCCCCCTGGAAAGCATAGAAACTTGTTCATTTAATCGAGAAAAATGGAGATTTCATGGGATTTAGAGCTGATTTCTGATTGCTAAGTTGACTTATATTGGTTAACTAGCGTTTATGGGGGATATAACTATAGTTAATGGTGTTTTAACAAAACAAAAACCTATAACTCGGGGGCCCCACCAAGTTATAGAAAAGATCATGGAGAATTCGACACGGCTTGGCTTATCAGCTGAAATCCGGAAAACTGCTACTCACTGGTGTTGGTAGACCTGGTAAAGGTCCCCAAATTTTCAGTTGCCCCATATTTTTGGCATATCTAATTCAGAGTATCCACATTCAGTGTAAGTTGCCATAAATGTACATGCCATGAAATTCCAGAACTGGTGCCAGGTCCAGTGAATTCAGTGCACCCTCGGGTACTTGGCCTATTTAGTTCCATGATTTACCTATAAAATCATGTCTATTTTGCATGTCGCAAAGTGCTAAATTACCAGAGGGTATTGATTGTGTTTCTGTTATGCTAATTTCCAATCATGCTTGGTGATATCTCCAAATTGTATCCTACGATATTCCCCTATCAAATCCCATATTTCAACCATCTTAAACCATATTGAACCCATATTACACCATATTGAACCACTTTTTTCTAGAAAGAAAACATGGTTTTTCACAGTCTCCTGGGCCCCTTTGTAACACTTCCTTCAAGGCCTTCGATGTGTGTCTCTTCACGGGCTACTACGGCGTGAAGATGGCGGCCCAGCTAGGCTTTGTCCTGGTGTACCAGGCGGGGAGTAACCACACCGGAGGGTGGAGATGTGTCAGTGAGATGGACAGATCGATAGATGGATGGATGGATCGGTAGATAGGCTATCCCTAATTGATATCAGATATCATATATTATGATTTATTATCTATGTAATATTTATATATATATATGTGTGTGTGTGTGTGATTATTTGCATCTATCTAAAACAATCTATACTAAAATAGATGTGGATAACTAAAATATGGATGTGGACTTTACCCAGCATGTGTAGAACATTTTCCGAATGAGTTTTCCCCATGGATTTTACACATCTGTATGAGTTTTACCCTAAGGTTTATAGAAAAAAATAGGTAAGACAATTTATTGACCCTCTGCTTGTTGAACAGATTGCTTTGGAAAATGGTCCATATTTACAGATGATTACCTGTCTAGCTTTCTACCTAGACTCTCCAAATACTTCAACGAAATGATAAAAGTAGCCAAATTATGCGACAAAAACCTATTTCTATGGGTACAAACGGATGGTCTAGATAGATCGATAGATAGATAAGATATGGTTAGATTGGATAAGATTAGATGATCAATCATCCCAAACTGGTTTGGACATAAACATCTATACCTAGGCCTCCGTTTGTTCCCATAAAAATGCTGTTTTGACCCAAGCATAAATCAGAATGTGTTTGGCCATTTTTGTTGAGTTTTTTTGGAGGGTCTAGGTAGAAAGATAGCTCAATCGATAGCAAAATAGATCGATAGATAGGATATCCCCAACCAATATGTATATTTATGTAAATATATATGTATGTCATTTAGACAATCTAGAAAGATATGCATATTATATATGTATATTTGTTTCTTAATATGCACTACAAACACACTCAGACACAAATATAAATATATATATATATACATACATACCCCCAGGCCGGGGGTGCCGCCCAGAGGTTTATCATGTGACCAATTCTTTAGGGTTTGTGTAGGGTTTCATTTAGTTTTCTTGGATTTTGTTACAACAGTTTTGATAAGATTTTACTTTCAAAACTTACTTAGGGTGTCATGTCAGATTTAGATTTTAGGGTTTGGGGTTTTGTGTTTCTGGAAGCAACTCTCGTCAGCCATTTGGGCAATCTGCCGACATCCCAAAATGCATAAAACACTGGCCCACGCTTCCCCGGGCAGCAGCACCGTCCTGGCCTTATATATATATACAATATATATATATATATGTCCTATCTATATATATATATATATATACATTTCCGATCTATATAGATATATCTATACATACTATTTAAATGAATATAGACATATGTTTACTTATGTCATACATCCACGATGTGCCACGACCCTTCGACTCTCAGGTGGCCAATGAGATCTACCCCGCCGAGGCCCGCACCTTGGGCTGCGGAGTGTGCCTGGCTGGCGGCAGACTGGCGGCCATGCTGGGGCCCTTGTTCTTCGAGGGGCACCTGGGATGAGATTTGGTGGGATGGGATTCTTGATGGTTACCCTCTGGTAAACGTTTACATAGCTATTGAAAATGGTCCATTTATAGTGGATTTACCATGATTTACCTATTCGAAATGGTGATTTTCCATAGCTATGTTAGTTCACCAGAGGGTATTGATGGATAACCTATGGTTATAATATGTTTGTTGTAAACAAATCAAACAAAAAACAAAACACAAAATGAAACCCGAAACAAACCCTCAACAATTCCTAAAGAGTCGGTCACATGATAAACCTCTGGGCAGCACCCCCGGCCTGGGGGTATCTATACTAACTATATATCAACTATCCCGAGTTGGGATTATTCATGCCCTATCCCAACTATAGTAACTATAGCTATGGTATACATATAAACAGCTTTTGCCCAGCAGATATATACCCAAGCTTGTCATTACAGTATATTGATAAATTAAAGTATAAGTTATGACCGATGTCTTATATACCTATTGTTATGAGTTATAACCTCCAAAAGTTAGGATATACTGTAGCTACCGTAGCTTCTAGCTACTATAAGTATGGTTATATAAACCATTTATTCCTGACACGTTCGAATGATGGACTATCCACAGGTGAACAGATGGTGCAGTGAAGGGAGCTATGGTTCTCTATTTTCCCAATTCAAAAGGGTGAACCAGTTGGAGCTAATTCAGTGTCCAAACCACAAGAAAACTGTATTTATAGGTAAAGTTTCCGGATATCTATTTGTTGTGAACCCAATATTGGACAGGAACACATGTAACATCACACGCAACAATGATGTAGCACTTGGATTTACCTCCGAAATGGTAGAGGTTAGTTCGATGTCGGTAGGGACGTTTGATGTTTAACTATGGGCCTATGGGAATTCAACCAGCAAAAATCATGGACAATTGGGATTTATATGGTATGATTTAACCAATAAACCTGGGATTGATCTTTGGTTATATAGCAATAGTCAACCACCAATGTATCGTTTGGTAATTTATGATAACTATGGAATTCACCAACAATTACTTACTGGTGATATTGATGGGGATATTGACCACCAGCAATGAACCGTTAAGTTTTCCTTTTTGTTTTTGTTTTTCGGGAGGGGGAGGCGGGGGCATTTATAGTTTATCTATTCGTGATTTTCATCATACGAGTTGGTTCAAAGCTAGGTTATAAAAAAAACTAGGCTGGCCTTTTTGCGGGTTGGGGTTGGAGATGTTAATGCGAACATATGCTAACTACCAACGTATGGGGGTATAGTAGATGTAGCCAGAAATTTGGATTACTAGAATTAAGTAAAGTTACATTTGTTGGGTTGGGAAGTTGGGGGTGAAAGATGTGGTTGATTTCTGGTCGTGAATCATGGCTTGGAAAGTGGTGGTTGGCTATTTGAAACGTTTTAAGCTATAAATATGGATGATATGAGCCACTAGCAATCTTCGTCAACCCATCTTGAAGTTTGCCGGTAAAGTATGATTTACCCCATCATCCAAGCCTAAGCCTACATCATTAGTCAACAAACCATCGGAATCATGCAAACCTACAATTCTTTTAACGTTGCTTGGTAGGTGGAATTATCCCCACAGACCACTGGTGGCAAACCAATGTACTACAATGTATGCAAGTGTTTGTTTATATATTCATAAGCATGCAGCATGCCATTTGTAGTTCACCAACTTTACCAACTGATTTGGTCAATTTGTGGATTCATGATTCAGCTCGGAAACACGTTCTTTTCATTAACCACACACATGTGTCACATGTGTATATTTATAATATGTATTTGCACATTGTACATTGCATACCCAGAGTACATACCCCTATGTATTGCATTTAGATCGTATGGATAGGTAGTAGACCAGTCGGTGAACAAAGTTGCGCGAGATCCCCCAAAATATGAACTACCCTCTGGCAATCAAACATGGATATGGAACATCCATCATCAAATTGCT
This sequence comes from Symbiodinium sp. clade C Y103, assembly GCA_003297045.1. NCBI lineage: Eukaryota > Dinophyceae > Suessiales > Symbiodiniaceae > Cladocopium > Cladocopium sp. clade C. Next base: position 142,548 of record BGPT01001709.1, on the reverse strand, counting down.
GATTTCCCATGAGCAATCACAAGTACCTCCATTTAGTTCGGAATCAAACATGGATATGGAACATCCATCATTTATTGCTGATTTCCCATGAGCAATCATAAGTACCTCCACTTAGTTCGGAATTTCCCAGCTTGCCATGTTCGATTACTTGAGGCTATAGATATTCTCATCACAAGGTGGTACCCCCCAAGTTATATATTCGTTTTTAATCCCAACCAACTACAGATAGATCTACCATAAACCCAACAGGCCCCGCCTCATGGGGGGGTTGCACTGTCGGGGTTGTACCAAGAAAAAAAACAATTCGATCTATGTAAATGGTCCTGTTTTTAATTGCAACAGTAGGATATGAACTATAATTACATAATTGCTATCATCAAATTGATTAAAAACCTGGTTTATGCCAGCTGTTATAATTAGTTAGTTAGTTATAAACCATGATATCCCCATTACCCCGTTAAATTCCATTAAATCATTTTGTTTGTTGGTTAAAATCACTAATTCACATTTGTTCATGAGTAAATTCCATTACATAAATTGCCATTTACATTAGATCCACCAGTTTTCATTTCTAAAGAAGAACCAGGTCACGGCTTCCTCAACTCAGGATTACTGCCCTCACGGGCACTTGGTTAGCCTTCTTTTTGACCATGGCTGCGGGGGCTGATCCTTGACGCTCTGGTGTGTGTGTGTGCTGGTGTGTGTGTGTGTGTGTGTGTGTGTGTGTGTGTGTGTGTGGGGGGGCAACCCCTGTACCAAAGGGCTATAATCAGATTTACCCCGGTGTCCAAGTTTTAACTATTCACCCGCAGGGGGCGACAGGGTCGCTGCATGGCTGNCGGCGTGTGAAATTCTTCCTCTGATTTGGCTTCGGCCATGACGACGAGCCTGTATGTCTGTTCCTTGACCAGAGAAAAAACAAGGCAATATTTCTGGATCGTTTTGATCATGATTGTCTCCATCTGTATTCTCTGAAATCANACTAATTTTCCAACCGTTCCTCAACCTGAGTAATTCGAGTTCGATTTTCTCTTGAGATCTAAGATCTCCCGTTGCATGCACCAACCTGTCAGGCGTTGAGAAATCTCTGATTTGGTCTTGTACCATGAGTCACTCTGAATCTTTGGGGTATCCCAAACAAAGGTCTTCGGACCCTCATCTGAAAGAACTATGAGTCCACNTCTTGTACCATGAGTCACTCTGAATCTTTGGGGTATCCCAAACAAAGGTCTTCGGACCCTCATCTGAAAGAACTATGAGTCCACAGAACAAAGAAAAAAGAAAAGAAAAAAGAAAAGAAGAAGACAAAGAATCCAGTTTTTCCTCGTATTTTCCATCTTTGTACAGCCTTTGCCGCTAGAGTGCCGCTGCTCCCCGTGTACAGTGTTTAGTTTGCCTGTCCATCAGTTGTGTATACGTTAAACACGAGTGACTTCCAATTTTTCATCGTGATTTCTCATTCTGTANCTGCTCCCCGTGTACAGTGTTTAGTTTGCCTGTCCATCAGTTGTGTATACGTTAAACACGAGTGACTTCCAATTTTTCATCGTGATTTCTCATTCTGTACAGTTCTGCCGTCATAGGACCACGGCTCACCATGTACAGATTTCAGCTTATTTGTACGTTCCGTCGGGC
>BGPT01001709.1:72891-136534 GCA_003297045.1 Symbiodinium sp. clade C Y103 | reverse complement strand
CATTTTTGTGCTGCAAAAGGCCTTCAACTGGAATATCCAGATCCCTCGTTTGGGAAACCAGAAAGACTCATAGACAACAAACGGTCTATCAAGTGTGTGAGTGTGTGTGTGTGTGCGTAAACTTTGGGTTGACATTTTAACCTCAATTTTTGGCATAAAGTGTGATATACATATATATACATATATATATATATATATTCATTATTATATATATTATATAATGTTTTTTTATTTATATATTATATATTATATTTCATATATCAAATTATATATATATATATACATATATATGTAATGTATATCTATATATGCACACAAAATATAAACCATACGATGAATGAGGATTTCAAGAACAAATGGGGATCTAAGTAGCAGTCGGAATCCCAAGTTTCAGCCTAGTGCACTCACCGACATGCTTTGTAAATGTGATTTTGCAGCACCAGGATGTGCCAGGTCCAATGTCGCAAACGGTCTCAAACACCATTTCTCCTGATGATCCATCTCCAATATCTCCCATTTTTGCCACTGAAACCTTCGATGTTTGCCAATTAGCTCCATCTTTTTCCTGGTGAAACCCAATTCTGTCCTTGTTTATACATTCTATTTGTTAAAACCAGTTTTTCGGCCTAACACCATTTTTTCCCCAAAAAAAGATCGCCCAATGAGGTTCTGAATCTTTGGATTAGCGATGTCATTCCGGAGACGGCACATCTGATCTTGGACGAGGAACCGGACAAAGAGAGCTGACGACGCGACGGTCTGACGGTCTCCCTGTGTGGTGTTCGTTTGGAGCGCGGAAACTTTGGGAAACTATGGTCGGAACCTAGGAATTGCCAATAGTTAGACCCATTGATTTGCATAAAACATTGATTACCCATTGATAGTTCTAAATATGATGAGTTTTTTTGATGATTAATTAATGTTAATTGGTTGGTTTTGGAGGTCATTTGGTTATGTCTTACCTATGAATACCCATTGGGCGAACATCCCAGTCGATCCCATCCCCACTTGGATGCAACCATTGACCCCCCCCCACTAAGAGCAAAGTGCTACATATGGGGTGAATATGTTGGGTTAAGACGGTTAAGATTGGGAAAGTGGGTGACTGACTACACATTGTGGATATGAATGGATGTTAGGGGGTTTAACTGACAAATTTGTATTGGAAGATTGGAGATCATGTCTGGGAAACCAACTGGACGGGCAGTTTGTTTCTGAAGATGTTTTCCATTTCTGAACATGTCTACTGACCAGCCTAGAATGATCAAGCTAACTAAGATTGGCCAGGATTTGGATGTGTCAACTTGAGAGTTGTCCCAATGTAGGTATTTGAGTGGGAAACTCATGAAACACCCACAACAATTCGGCGTTCATGTGACTTGACATCCAATTAAAAGGGTCTGACCTCATCCTTGCTTGAATCCTATCCACCTCGAACTTACCCTACCAGTGTGGGATTCCAAAAAAAAGTTGTTTTGTAAAGATAGTGTTGTGAGGGAGGAAATTTTATTTCCTCGCACCTACATGTCATTGGTGGTCTCAAAACATGTTTAGTTTCAACCCTGGGAAAATAATCCCAAATGACTATCAGGGGGCCCGAGCCCACCAACAAGAAAAATCCGTCCAGGAAAACTGATGGGATCCCCTGCCAGTACCTGTACTTGGGACGACATGAAACATAAGAAACACACAGGAACACAAGAAATTGCACGGAAAATCCTGGCTGTTTTATTTTTGTTGCCCCTCTACCCCTACGCGTATTTACTTGGCATAACCTCTGCAAACGACCTCCATGACCGTCAACAGCTGGGGCCCTGGACAACGCTGGCCTGCGCCGGGCCGGTTTGGTACGTGGCACGCACAGAAAAGGGCCGCTTCCAGATCGGCTGGTGGAGTACCGTGTCCCTTTGAGGGTGAGATCGGTCGAAAATTCCTTTTTTTTAGATGTACTCACAGGCATAGGAAGCTCAGGTGTCTCAATCACGGGGACATTTTTAATGATTTTTACCACCAAGAATGAGGATAAAGAGATTTCATCAACAATTTGGAAAACATGCAATAAACAACAACCAACCAACCAACCAACCAACCAACCAACCAACCAACCAACCAACCAACCAACCAACCAACCAAACAAACAAACAAACAAACAAACAAACCAAACAAGCAACAACCACCTCATTGAAACAAAACTGGAATGTTGCCTCGTAAGGGGAATTATACCCAAAGAGCCTGGTTTCTGGTGAGTAGGTCATATATAATTGATACCAATGTTTTCAAAGGTGAGGCCCCCCCCAGTTGATAGTTGGTTTATGACCCCCCATCAACGCTAATTATGGTTAATATCGCTAGTTATAATTCCCCAGAAAGCCTACTCAATGTAGTCAACTTAGCTATCTAGTGGGCATCACTTTGTAAGAACAATGGCAAGACGTTAGACTGGGGTATGGGTCAAGAGGGAAGACTCTTAGGCCCTGGTGCTTCAATGGACTGGTCATTTCTGAGATCAAATATTCGCTCGGGCTCCAGAACAATCGGTCATCATCCACCTGTTGTCAACGACGCAGACTCAGAGGCATGAATGGTGATAAAACAAAAATCACCAAGTATTTTAGATGGAACTTGGATAGATACATGTTACATTGGATATGATTGGATAGGGTCAAGAGCTTATTGTTCTACAATTTAGCTGATCGAAACTGTTTGCAACGGACAATCGGACAATCCTTCATATGTGGCTGGTTTGTCCAAAAGATGCGAGGATTCTGGTGTGGCTTGGGAAATTTGGACCGCAGCTTTTGCCGCTGAATGTGTGGCTCACAGCAACCCAAAGAAACTCTACGATTCTTTCATTTAAAAGATAAGAAACTCTGGAAGAAATTCCAGGAGACCGTTCCTGCCAGCATGGTAGGCATGTCTTGTCGCTTCCGCACATGGTACACCTTTGCTTGGCTGTGCCTGGCATGCAGCACTGAGCTGCCATTTGAAGAGGATTGCCAAGAGGATTGCAGCATCAACGTCATCCAGATGAAAGCAACTAAGGACTCGGTCTTTCCGGGGGAAACCGGCGAGATGGATACTTCCAATTGGATTCACCCCTCGGCTGTTGATCATTGTTGATCATTTGGGGCGTACCATTTTATCAGCAGGTTACATCACTAGTCCCATCTAGTCCCTATTTGTGGGGCCCATTTAGTGAATCAACCAGTGTTTGTTAGCGCAGGGTTGACATTACGGTAGTCCAATTGAATCGTTTGCTTTAAATGTGGATCATAATGCTAATCAGTTCAGATCTAAGAGATTACGACGAAATTACATAAGGCATAAGATTTGCCATGCCAAATTTTGGACACCGTGAGCCATGCCTGTTTTGGGCTCTCGATCCAAAAAAGGAATAGGACCGGAATTACTCTGTGAATTTGGCGTTAATATGCGTTAATCACATGTAGTGGCAAGATTGATCACACTTCTTCCAATTAATATAGTTCTTTGGGGGGGTTCCCGCATTTTTGGTCAGTTCCAAATATCATATGGTTTGTTACATAGTGCATTTTGTATCCACATGAAAGCTTTACTTTCCTGTAACATATGCCCATTATTTAATTCTCATTACATCCGCATTCGAATCTCCCCATTTCTCCCCACTATATCACCAACAGAATGTCACCTATCCCCAGTACATTCCCACGAAAACATCCCAATTAACGGGTTTTTGATCCCATTGCTTTAGTCGAAATCCCATTATTATACCCTCAATATATCACCCAGTATAATACAAATCTCACCACAATGTCTCTGTTAGATTGTTTGGGATCCATTTTTTTTGGCATGTACCCTCCGGTAATTCAACAGAGCTATGGAATATCACCACATTTGAGTCATATATAATCATCTGTAGATGCACGATTTTCCATGGCAAACCCTGAAATAGTGAGATCGTACATCGCTCTTCCAAGACCCCGAACCACCTCATTGTGAGACCGCTCAGGACTCGACTCAGTGGCATGGACACTGTGGTGGACCTCCGGGTGATGCCTGGTGTTACACATCTGATGAGCGTTTGTGTCGTGAACGCCGCTGCGAATCTGGGTGTGTTTGAGGTGTGTTGAGTTTTCGAGTGCTTTCGATGTTTTCGTTGGTTTTTGTTGAGTTGTGTTCTTCATTTCTTTTTGTTTCGATCATTTTGGTTTTAGATGGCTTTAACTTTAGGATGTCTCAGCTATCGTTTGACGTGTAGTTTGAAAATGAAACAAGACAATGGGAAATCACATCTGAGCAGGGGTTGAATCATGGAATTTCCAGCAAGGCAGACTAGATTGCAATATATTTGTAGTTTTAGTTGCTTTTCTGTTTTTTGGTGTTCCATCCGCAAGACTTGGGTTTGATATTGATAACGCCATAGTTTCAGTTCTGATTGATTTCTATTCCTATGCTTGGGATGCGATTTACCGCGAAGAACATTCATAGATCTTGGCAGGCACTCAACCAATGAAATGGGCTTGTCTGAAAGCAGGGTATCCCTCAAATCCCATGGCTACAGAGAGAGCCTCATTTTCCCTGTTCAAATGGTCATGACTTTAAAATCAAATCCCCGTTTTGAACATTTATATAAAGTCAACACTCATATTTGATGGTAAAAAGAATGGTTGGCGCTTCAGATTTTCCCTAAAACCATCCCAGCAAATGAAACAATTCCCACGCTTTATCATGATTTTGTCGTTTGAAACAGGACATAACTTGGGGATAGGTCCCCCCAGGTTGAGACAGACATCAGGAATGGATTGTGGACGGAACGACTCCGCAACCCGCGTGGGAGAAATCCGACTTCCGCGGCAGCTGTGTCAGAATGGGTCCGCAACAGCAGTGCTGGGGCGATGTACCTGGGTGTCACCAATACCGTTGGGTTTGTCGCAAATTTTGCTGATTTTTGCCCGTTAAAATGGTCATTTTAGTGGACGGTTTTTAATTGGTGAAGTGTATTTACATTGTAAATACGCTTTATTTCCACCGTATAATTGCAGGGCTAAGAAGTGATGGGTAAACAGCAAAACCAGTTTGTGGCCAGCAATTTTGGAGCTCTCCCTTTCCCATTAGTTCATGGATGATCATGTCCCCCCATACATAGGGTTTGATATTGATACAAGGTGGTGCCCCGCAGTTAGCTAAGTTGGTTTACAACTATTTTCACTGGAGTTTACAGTGATTATGACTGGACCTAGACGGGTCAACATGCCCAGCTATCACTGGGGGGCACACTTTGTAAATACCTAGGCCCTCCAGGTACCCATCAGAATTGGGTCAACGTACTTAAATTATGGGATAAAATACCAATCTTGATGGGTCCCTGAAGGGTCTAGGTATGATACCCTCCGGTAATCAAACATGGCGATGGAAAATCCACCATCAACTTCGTTGATTTCCCTATTGAAAGCTTCATTTACATTCTTGTTTCCAACAGTTTCCCATATTTTCCATCATTGTCCTATGCATTTTTCCCATTCAAACCTCCAATTTTATGGGAATTCCCAGCGGCCCGCCATCAGATGGATGGCCCCGCCAAGGAACTGTCTTGCGAGACGACGCCAGGGTGTACGTGGACCGGCAACACCATTTCAGTGACCATGGCACCAATGCAGCGAGGCAAAAAATGCTCAGGGTATGGTGTTTTTACCCTCCGGTTAATTCACATAGCTATAGAAAATGGTCCATTTATGAATGATTTACCTAGATTTACCCATTGAACATGGTGATTTTCCATAGCTATGTTGAATATCCGGAGGGTGTGTTTTCTTTTTTTGTTAATAAGCTACTAAAGATACAGTGGTTGATTGGTCAGTATAGGGGATTGCACTAACTGGTTTATTGGCGATGGTATCATGTTTGTCTGCTTTGTTTTGTTCATGTTCAACAAAAGTCGAATAATCTAACATGACGATAGTAACCCTCAAAAAAGATAGAACAAGTTAATCTTTGTCAAATTATTTAGGAAATTTACTTTATTTTGCTTGGGGATGACTATCAATTTCTCCTTGGTTCATCCCAGCTAGAACCGGACCTTGCCCCGAATCAACTGGGGTGAACTAATCCACTTGCTAAGGTGAATCACCAGGTATGATTTTTGTTTGTTGTTGGTTTATTTGATGAACCAACCATATATGGGAGATAATAGTGGGATTTTTCTTGCAAAGCTGACGCTCAGACTTCGATTTGCAGAAATTCTTGTCGGGAATCAGTCCCATTCCTGTGTCACATTTGGTACCCTACACGAATCCCTTGTGTAGTACCGGCCCTATTTGTTTTTGGGTGCCCATATGTGAATCGAGAGCTATTTACATTTGGCATCCCCACAATTGCGAGCCAGCTAACCAAACCACCACTCAACCATTTTTTGAAAGATAGAAGGGAGGTCGAGGTAATTAATCAATATTAGGGGGATTGGATGATAGTGTTTTTTTTGGGGTATCAGCCTTAAACCACCATTCAATCCCTATCTATTGCTGGGTATGTCACCATTATCTTGATTTGCTGACTTGGTGGTGTTCCAGCTCAGCGGTAAAATCCATAACATTTCGTTCTTAACAAAAAATATTTTGCACTCTTATTTCATCCAAAATTTATAGGAACTTCGCCCACAAATATGAGGAACCTCGCGATTTCAAGGGACGAGCTTCAGCAACTCCCAGGCCCGGCATGCCAACCATGGCGCCACTGCCACCCATCGGGGGAAACTGCGTTGCTTGGATGTGATTTTCATGACTGGATGGAACGGTGAGAACGGGAAAATTTGGAGGAAAGACTTGGGTGTGTCTGAACATGGGATATATAGAGAGGTAGACCTTCAAATGGTTGTTTTGTTAGGGAAAATTGTGATTACTCGTGGATTTAGGGGATTTTAGGGATAATTACCCTATTTTCAGATAAAACCATTTTAGTTTGACCTTAAGATCTGAAGATTGTTTGAAGGTCAAACTTTGAGATTTGAACGTTTGAACTTTAAAACTGTATATATATATATATACAGTAGCTTCGAGTTTGAACATGCTATAACATGCTAGACAAAAAATGGATTGAAGCCAAGGAAAAGACGGTGTCACAAGCATTTTTTGGGCCCCAAAGAAACCACATTTTTCCGGCGCTGGATGGATCTATGTTTGGCCTCCCACATAAGAAGTTGAAGTTTGTTGTTGCTGTTGTTGCTGTTGTTGCTGTTGTTGCTGTTGTTGCTGTAGCTGTTGTAGCTGTTGTAGCTGTTGTAGCTGTTGTAGCTGTTGTAGCTGTTGTAGCTGTTGTTGTTGTTGTTGTTGTTGTTGTTGTTGTTGTTGTTGCGCTTGTCCTTGTTCTTGTTCTTGGTAGTGTTTTTTTCTGTTGGATCTTTGACTCAGCAACTCCCAGATTGGCACGCCGGTGGATCAAGTGAACTGCTTTGGCTTGCCGGAGTCGATCTGCAGAGGAAACCCGGGCTGCAGCTGGAACAACTGGATGTAGCAGACTCCAGCAGACGATGGACGGATGAAAAGCCAATCATCCATCAAGATTATGGCTTGAAGAAACAGGTGGTGTCTGAAAATGGGGGATTTAACTGATTAAACTGCCAGTTTCTGGCCGTATTCATAGGGTACAATTGCAAGATTCACCAGTAGATTCAGGGGTAGCCTATTTTCGGACAAAGCTATATGTGCATGGCTATTTTTGCACATCTGGCCCTTGCAAAGTCGAGGTGTGCCGTTGAAAGCTGGCCATGGCTGTGGCTTAAAAAATCATCTGAAGCCACTTGGGGGTGCATTCCAGTTGGTGAGTGAGCAATAACCATAGTATACCCCAGTTATACCTGGAATATTCCCAGTTGCACATAGGTTACCCTCTGGTAAACGTTTACACAACTATGGAAAATCACCATTCTTCATGGGAAGTTATCCACTATTTCTATGGCCATGTTCAATAGCTATGTAAACGTTTACCAGAGGGTACAATATGTTATGACATCAACCACTTACTAAATGGGATGCACCTCCAGGTATGTTTCGGTGGCTTGTGACACTGTGGTGAGCCTTCCCGAAAGTCCTGGGTGGAGGGCTCCAACGAAACAAATAGTCACTGGGCTAGTCGAAGCGAAAATATGCACATGACTCGGGGAAAACATCGATTTCTGTCGATTTTCCCACAAACCACTTCTGGTATGTGCATATATGACTGATCATATGTATTGCTCGGACAATGATCAGAAGTGCCCGTCTCATTTGTTCCACCGCTTTTGAAACCACCAGTTCCATCACTACAGTTCGCATTATCCACACCAACTACTAGGTCCACCTTCCCCTCCCGCAGGTGTCAACGACTGCAATCCCAGTGGCAAGGAAAGAAGCTCTGCGGAGGGTTGGTTCGGACGCCCGGGCCTGGTGCAGGTCGTAGGTTGGGGCTCTGGGAGAGAGGTGTTTGAAATCAGCTGTGGGACGTGACGCTATATATCTGCAAGGTTTTTAACAATGAAGTCCATATGGGGGATGGGTCAAAAGCTATTCTTATCCATTTTAGTGGGATGAACATCCATAAATCCCAGCTATTTTGGGGTTCACTACCAGGGTTTTGACTCATAGCCATATGGGCATGGGTCAAAACCTGTGAAATTCCCAGCTGCTGTCCCAAGTTTTCAGAGGGCCTACATCGACGGCACCAGGTGTAGCGTTTCCAGTGTAGTTGTCTGCACTTGTTGCAAGGGTGATCCAAACAGCTGTGTGTAGTTTTTGAGGTTGCTAAGAGGGCCTTATTTATTTTCCTTTGGTATTTCAAAACTCTGGGAAATCTTTTGGAATATGTCTAGTTTTTAGCTGGCTCCTTCATCAAGTCTGAGACTGTTGAGGGGATATTTGGTCGCAAGTGGCTCGTTGTTCAAGATCCTTGCCAAAAAGAACTGCCTTAACAACTATCCAATTTATAGCCCCCCATTGGCTCAAACCCAGAACATGTCCGTCAAAGCTGACGTTTCTGAGTCAAGGAAGGATGTCATACCTGAAATGTCTAGTCACACCCTTGCCATGAGTGGGCACCAAAGCGAAACCCTGCTTCCTATGGATATGATCATTTATTTGGGTCCGTGATGGCTTATAGTTGTATTTTATATTTGGGGTATTGGATATATGATATATATATATATACACCCTTAGCCCTCAAAGTTTGCTCAACTATTTGCATATTCACTTTTATTCCCATATTTGGATTTGTCTGAAACTTGGGTAGCCCTCAATCGAATGGTTTATTATCATTGACCCCACTAACATGACAACGGTTCGGGGCTGTGGTACCCCTAGTTGTTTTACAAGCCCCTTTCTTTACAAATTCATGTTGATCACCATTCAATGGTGACATGTCATGTTTATACATGTGAAACATCATTGTTTATTGGTGACGCCTCGATCAATCTGTATTGGTGTAATATCCGTATGTATCAATGTGTTTTTGCGGCTCAAAGCCACTGCTGTTTGATCATCCGCCTGACCAAGGTGTTACACTAGATACCAAGGTGTTTCTGAGGGCGCAATATCTCCCCATCAAACCACATAGTGAAATCCCAATTCATATTGAACCCATTGTGTATTGCCCTCTCATTGTCTACAAAGAGCAATAAAGCAGTATGTTTCAACGACATTTGAACCTCCTTTGAACCATGTAAAACCGCCATTTTTCCATCGGTTTCTCCCATCTATTCAACCCAGTACCAGTTCTAAACCCCAAAATAGATTGCACAGTTGGAAACCGTGAAATCATGGGAGAAACAGCATCAAACTACAATCCTGCAAATGTTCAGCATCTTTTTGGAGACCCCTATATTTGGGATGATGATGGTGATGGTGATGATGATGATGATGATGATGATGATGATGATGATGATGAAGATGATCCCCAATGACGAGCATATGTTCAGAGTTGAAACCACTGGCCAGTGGATGGATTTGAATTGTATTTCAACGATATGTTTACCCCACCGACACTAAACCGCAAAAAACCCTATGTGTCTCAGTCTCTGTCTCTCCCATCGAACTCTTTCTAAAAAACACTGCAGTAGTTTATTTTTTGGCTAGTTCTGATAGAACCCTAGTGCCCTACAGATCATCAACCACAATTTCTCAAGATCTATTAGTTCCTATTATTTGGATGAATTGAATCTGTAGATCTGCATATTAATCAAAAGTCGTAGGTATTCAGAAAGATATCCAGATAGATCGCAGCAATATTTCTCCGGACCCATTTGTTAATACATAATAATGAAACATACAACTAATAATATCATTCTTGGGCTGATAACTTATATTCAATATAAACCTATATACATATGTATAGTAGCCCAAGTTTTATTAACCATCGATCTATCGACCCCCGGGAATCAAACATAGCAATGCAAAATCCGCCATTTATTTCGATGAATTTCCCAGTTTTAAAGCTCCATGGCTAGTTCGGGAAATTCCCATGGCCACGTTTGTGAGGACACCGGAGGGTATCCCTCGAATATCACACTAGCCAACAATTAGCCATTGTCCACTATAGTTAATCAGAAACCCTAGTTACATAAACTGCAACTAGGGCTATTCACCTTTGGTGGTAGTTCTAATTACATATACTAACCATAGACCATAGATCCCCATTTTGTTACCTTTAAACCTATATTCCCCCTTGTTGTATTAACCATAGATGAGAAATCAAGTATAGAAACTATAAGCAACTTTAAGGAACTAGAAGAAACCACAAGTATCTATAAGTAATGTTGGTAAAACAACGCCATAGACCATCCCCCATGACTCACCATGTTTATAGGTGGTATGTGAACCATTCCCAAACCGGTAATCTATGGCTGTGTTTTACCCACCTTGTATTAGATATTCCCATGAAATCACCATTAGATCACCATTCAGTCACCATTAACCCCCCATGTTACCTAGGTGTTACTATAAGTATAACCAACAAGTAAACGCTATCAACCCTGAACCCTAAACCATAGATCCATCCCGTTCTCCCCGCTGACGCCGTCAGGTCTCTGCTACTTGGACCTCCCTGAACGACACGGCCTCCGAGAAACACGTGGAGAAGATGGCCGAGATGGCGCCTGGGGAAGAAGCTGGTGGTTCAGCGATGCGGATTCCGGATGGAAGGAATGTAAAGGGGATGGAAAAGGGTAGGTTTCAGCGGGAAAATGTTTGCAAACTCTAGAAAACTATATAGAAATATGTAGACAACTATGGAAAACAGATGGAATTTATGAAAGAATCTGACATGATGTTGGAAAACTGTTCAAACTCTCAGTGGTTTGACTCGAGGAACGATTAGTATCACGACCCAGTGCCCAGTTAGGATGTTCGAACGACGCTGGGCCGATCTGAGAGCCTGTTGACTCGGTCGTTGGATGAGACATCCCGAATTTTAATAGGGAAACAGTGGGTTTAAGCAGGACACTGAATGGATTGGTTGAAGGGAAAATCTACAGGAAACCATTGTTTTTCCCTACCAATCAAAGGGTTTTCCTGTAAATTTTCCTTTCAACCAATCCAATGAGACACATGGGGTTTTATCACGAGATGTCTATTTTGATCTGGGTATTCTATACTATACTAAGTCATACTAGAGACCAGCACTATGCATTCCAGTTGCCAGACACTTTACCGTTTTGGTCATCCAACTTGGCAGCACATTGCCCTGGATGGTTTTTTGAAAATGGATACCGTCCATAACAAGAAATAGTGTTGTGCACTAGCCAGAAGATAAAGATTTCCGAAGGCTAGCACAAATTCATCTAGCAATGCTGGGTTTGGAAACATACTGGACATTACTGGACCAAACATCGCATGATTAAACCAAACAGAATGATTGCATGAGATGACCGTGCTTGCATAAGCATGGCAAGGACAACCAACCTCATTCATCAGCGTTGACATTAATCAATGAGTTAATGTTCAATAGCCCGTAGAAACCTTGGCTCCGCATTCATTTTGCGAGCCCATTGGCAGGATTTTGCGGTTCTATTTCGTACACACCACCCTTTCAGAATGTTTAAACTGGGTTAAACCACCATTTTTGATGGTTGAAGCAGTTTTATATAAACCCTTTTCTTCGTGCTTAAACCATGCAAAAGCATGCAAAAGCCCATTTTGGATGGTTAGTCCCTTGCCATGAATCTTGCGGGCTTGCTCTTGTCATGGAGCTTTGTGTTTTGCAGGCGAACAAGGAGCTCAAGGGGCTGAGGTGCCGCTTGCTTCAGTGGAAGAATGCCTGTGACAAACCCAATGATCATAAACTGTACCATTCGGGGACGTCTTTTACTAACCATTTATATCCATTTATGATAAAATTGGGGAGGGTTTATGATTGAGTACTTGTTATCACTTATCTTTCCCTTAGTTTTTTTGTTGGAGGTCTAGATGAGAGGAACGACAATATGCATGTTCCTAAGGAAAATCATCTACAAAGGGAGGGGGTCAAACATGGTCAAACAATGGAAATTTGCATTGACGGGTTTGTTTACCAGAGGGTAATTGGGTCCAGTTTATGAATTTACACATGGCTGGACATGGCAACTGGAAACTCCCTGAGTGTTGATAAAACAGGAGTTTCTTATATAAAATACATATAGTAGTTGATAGTAGTTGGGAAAAACTAGGAACCAAACGTGGAAGATTATTCAGCAGGAAGGCCGCGGATTTTTTCCAGTCCGAAGATGAGTTCTGCGAGTTTGTTTTTCAGTGGTGTCTATGCTGGGAGCTTTCGAAAAAAGGAAACATGTTGAAGGGGAGTCAGGGGGAAGCAAATCGCAGTTACATACTGTAAAGAGCATGTTATCTTTGGACAGTTATATGTTTTTCTAAGTCAGGAGTCAAGCATGGCATATTTGAATTTATAATCTAGATTGTTTTTTGCGTGACTTCATCATGGTTGATGTACATCATCCCTTGGCACCCAAGAGTGAAAGACATCATGATATGTGCAATTGGTGCCTAGGAAATGACACAGAAAAGATGCACTTTCCCCTGTCACGGTGGATTCAGCCAAGGAGGATACTACCCATTTCCTGATTGTTCTTTCAACTGTCCCGGGATGATAGGGGGCTTCAGGATCGTAGTGGAGGCACTGTTAAACGATATTGCTATAGACCCCATCTTCATCAGTCATTCCGGAGTCATTCCCCATTTCTGTCGATAAACGGATTAAGTCATGCACTTTTTGAGACCCAACAAAACTATGTCAAACCTCAATTTAAACTATATGACCCCACCGATTTTTATCAGTCAATCCCTCTTCTAATCATATAAAAATACCTCAGTACACATAGTAAACCACATTTTCACTCCGTAAAACCGATCATACAGTGGATGGTTGCGAAATCCTGCACCAGTTGATAGGTGGTTAATCCCATTAGGCTATAGGGTTTCAAGTTTCAACATGTTTCAACCATCCAAGGTGGTGCAGGATTTCTTCAATCCATAGTATTTCAACCCCATTAGCCCATCTTAAACTGCCCATTTCTGCCTCTAAACTCCGCACCAGGCGTCGAACCTTGGCATTGGAGCTGCCTGCCAGATGGGTGGAAGGACAAGCGCCTAAGCAGGCGCTTAACCGCTGAGATGCCAACAGCGCTTACCCGTTGATGATTTAACCATCAAAAGAATGAGAAAATGTGGGAAAATGTGGGAAAATTGATGCTTTACAACCACCAAACATGGGGATTTAACGTATTTTCACCTGAACAATCAGCAGACCAGTGGTTTATCGATTCCCAGAGACCATGGTAATCTGCCGTAATTTCGTGAGCCGCCCAACAAAAAACACACGCACCTTTCCGAAGGTGAATCAACTTGGAGCATCGTGGGGCGGGCTCAGCATGCAGATCGAGATTGGCTGGTGGCCAGGGTGCTGTGGAACAGCATCAAAAACGGCAATTCTTATCACATGTTCAAGGCTCTGCGAAAGAATGAAGCTGTTCACCTTCGGACGATTTTGCTGGGTTCTGTGACAGTTAATTCTTTTCTTGTCATTCTGTTGGAACCAGTTTGTTTTGTTTCTCCGGACTGAATTATTGAAAGCACCTCAGTGGTTGAGGGGAGTGACTGACAAGCAACGACTAGACCTTGAGCTGTGTACATTCCTACGACCTATAATCATCATGAGGTAGATAGGATGTGAAATGTCCAGACATATGTTCATTTTTGCGGCAAATTCTGCTTGACATGTCCATGCTTATTTTCTCCAGGATTCTGCCATCACTTCTGCCATTTTTTTTGGGGGGATGGGTGGTCTGACCAGCTGAAACAACATGGTATCCAAGATTGTCAAAGAATATGTATCCTCTTCTAATTGGTTGATTGATTTATTCATGGGTTGTTGCCCTCCTGGCAAACAATATGGAAGGCATGACAAGCTGTATGCCACTCGGTTCTGGTCTATTAGTCTATATTTGGCAATGTGGAAGTCCAATTTTGATATGATCACGTATAAATGCCTTATTATTCATTCCCAAATTTGATTACAGGAGGGTATCCAAGGAGGGTTTGCGGCTGGTCCAAGGTCTCAATGGTATCGTTTTTGCGCTCTTTTTGGGGAGGTCATTCCCTGTGCTGCGTTGGGGGGAGACAGGTCAAGTACCAAAGTTTTGCACTCTGGTAATTCAACGTGGTAAGCTGGGAAATCCCCTAGAAATGGAGCCTTTAATTGGAAAATTATTATTGTGGTTGATACTGCGTTTACTTGTGAAGCTTTTGGGTCTTGAGTCTCTTTTCACGACTTGCGGGAGTTGAAATTCGGAAGATGGTTCCGGAAAATAAGGAAGACGATGTAGAAGCAAGACACAGCATTTTCTACAGTAATTAATGGGACCACCAGGAGCTTGTTGGGAGTGGTATAATTTGTGCATCGGAGTTGCACGGTTCAACATTTGAAACAATAACATAATAATATATATTTATTCCATCCCTTCTTGGGATTTTCCTCTAAATAATTAAGTCACCCAGGTTGTCCCAAACAACTTTTTAAAGGGGCAAATAGTAGGTTTTGTGGAAGAGCATCCTGGACCATGATTTTTTTGGAGCGGGCATTTTAAAGATCATATATCGTGTTTGATGGTTTTCGTTTTTGTTGTGATTTGCTTTCAATTGCCATTACACACCAGTGGTCACTGCGGTGCCCAAGCATTTGCGGGCCCAAGCATCTGCGGTGCCCACTTCTGGGATGGCGGATTTTTTCTCCAGCATCCCCAGCCAAAATTGAATTACATAAAAATAGACGTTATATAAAGATGGTTGACGTGCGATCCTGTCAAATCAGCACGTACTTGGTTGGTCCGGGTCAGGTTCAAACTTTGGAATTGGTGCGCCCCATGGGTACACAGTCCACCGTACAATTGCCACTTGGACCTAAAGGGTGGAAAGTTTTGGATTTGTCAAAAGACGGGTTGGATTGAAAGCGGTATCAGAAAACATGGAGCAAGCAAAGGTGATGACCTGCTTGGCGTTTTGATTTTACATCAGTCTTTGCACAGCTTGGGAAAAAGACCACGGCGTCCCAATTTCAAGACTTTGGCGAATGCACTCGTTAAACCCATGGCATGTGTAGCAATGCAATCTTGGAACAAATTGATATGGGTACCGAGCGCGCCTTCAAAAGAAATAGGTTGTTGGCTGTTGGTATTGTGTTTGCTTCGTTCCACTTTCCAATCAAACCTAAAACGTCCAGCTCGTTCACCCTTCCATGTGACCATGACCATCCTAAATGAAAACATCAAAGTTGCACGTGATTTGTATCCAAGGTTGATTAGCTACAAGGACGGAGTTGCCGAGGGTTGGCGGGGGACGTGCTCCATACCCAAATGTTCAGTTGTTATTTTGTGGCGACATTTCGTCAATGGCTGATGGGTGTGGTGTTTAAGAAAAACCAAAGCTTGCATTTGAACGCGCACATCGGTCTTGAAGGATTTGGGTTGGCCAGAAACATATGGTATACCCATGTATACCCAGCATGGCCGTTTTACAATCAGACCTAGCCTATACATATCATGAATCCATTATCCTTCAAACCCCCAACAAAACAACACAAAAAAAGCTGTCATAAATCAATTGCCACGGGATTTTGAATCTTGATTTTCGACGTCATTATCCATGAGTATCCTGTAGATGAGTTGATGATGACGACGAGCCGCCGCTTTCGCCAGGAGCCAGAGTTCGCAGGCGCCTTTCGGGAGGCCTTGACGGATCGCTATTTGATCTTCGTGAACAGCAGCAGCCGCGCGGCTGAGGGATGGCCGAGGTGGTTTGTGTCAGGTTGGAAGCAACCATGGGCGCACCCCATGTGCAAAAACGTTAAGTATATGTTTGTGTATCTATGTATATATATTTACATTTACATATACATATATATATATATATCTCTGTGTGTGTGTGTTTGGCCGGTGGTTTGGGCTGGCATCTTGAATCTGAGTGATAATGTTCAGCTGGTTGGCGCTGATTCATGTTCTTTGTTTACCCCTATCTGGTATGATGATTCCAACTGACTTTCATGTATATGATTATATGTATGTATGCATGTATGTATGTATATATATATATGTGTGTGTGTGGGTTTGTTTCAGGATAGGATACCCCCAAATCCATCGGCTAATCATAGTTTTCCATTTTTTTGCCGGTTAAATAGTGTTAAATGGCCATATTTGTGGCATGTCAGACCTTCCATTTTTCAGACAGATCCATGCCATGGGGCCTGAAACCAGCCGAGCAGCCGAGTTCCGGACGATTGCTATCCAGTGTGTTGCGTCCCTGGCGACGGCGCGGGGCTCGGATCCGAAAATAGCAGGTACTTAAGATGGCCAGTTTAATGGGGAAGATGATGATGAATTAAATATATCGAAATCAGGGGTACAATGTTTTCAGACAAACCCATGTAGCTCTATGGAAAATGGCCCATGGATGATTTACCTATAAGAACTGTTGATTATGTTGATTTTGAATAGCAAAGTGTCGAATTACCAGATGGTACCAGAATTAGCTCAGCTAATCTCACAGGGAATTGCCGTGCAAACCTCTGATGAGTCGATCTGCACGATGATTCACCAAGTTTCATGGTATTTGGGCCATTTCAACTATATTTCAACTAGCCAGTCGAGGACTCTCCTTGCATGGTTGTCATTGAGTTTGGGGTGGCTCACCAGTTGACCCTCGTTGGGAAACAGTTTGATACCCAGGACCGGTTGTGAAAGGTTTCAACAGGGTTGACGCACCCGGAAGCAACGGTCTAGAACACGGATCACATGTACATAATTTTGGCCTCTCTACAGCAGCCCATGGGTAGTCTTTTGCAAGCCGTTCATACTCCCCCACTTGCATTTTAGTGGAGCCAATGTTTGCACCCTTCTGAGGGGTTCCCACAAGTTTGGATATTGTCATTCACTGGAGCGTAAAATATACAGCTCAAAATGGTTTGATTTTTTAAGTGTGGTATACATGTTGGATATGCATACCCTGATGTGCCCAGAATTCAATGGATTCATCATCAAAAGTCATATGCATATATAATTGCATATATGGAGGTTTCCTAAAATAGGGGTACCCCCAAATCATCCATTTTAATAGGATTTTCCATTATAAACCATCTATTTTTGGGTACCCCCATTTTAGGAAACCCCCATATATATATATATACATGTTTTGGGATATTTGTTCAGATCTACCTTGCAGATATGAACCTGTTTCAGAAACTTCACATGGCCACCACTAGACGTTGCAGCGACGTGGCAGGTTACTCCTTGCGTGAGTATTTCTGCTCCGGTGCTGCCGGCACGTTTTGACAAGTGCCAGCGATGTGGCACAGACATCCAAGGGACTGGGTTACATAGGATTCTACATTTGAAAGATAACTCTTACAACGCGAAGGGTGGGTTTGGAATACTTTGGAATGAGGTTCTGAACTTGGAAATTATCATATGCCAATGATGATTTTGGCTTTGTCACTTAGGGGTGCATCCCAGTTAGTAAGTGTGCAATAATCATAGTATAATTGTATAACCCAGTTGTAAATGGCTTGTATGGGGTATACAAGGGTTGAACCACTGACGGGTCCTAGGAATTTAATTTGGATATCCTAAATCCATGTTTTCCCCAACATCCTAATGATGCTTTCGTGTACTAACCAACTACTTGACCAACCATAACTAACCAATTTGCCAAACCTATTATGATGTATACTCATGACCTAAATATAGGGGTTATATCAAATCCCAGTTGCGATTCCTCGCTTTCAACTAATGGTGTCCTCACCCCAGGTGCTTCTCGCGAGAAGAAGCCCTCCAACGCACGAGACACGACGCGCGACACGCGCGACCCCGCTGCCCCGGCCGCTGCAGCTGCGGCGTCGCTGGGGACGCAGACGCCCAAAGCGCCGGCGCCGGTGGGGCGCAGCGAGGCGCAGGGGATGAGCGCCACGGTGCGGAGACACAGCTGGGAGGGAAACATCCTGGATGGGGGATGGATAGATATTCATAGACTGCCCAGCTCACAAATCCTATGTACATATATTCACCAACTGTTTTTTTGCATGCAAAATGGTAAAATCATGGGATGGTGGGTCCTCACACTTTGTAAGTGCTTATTAGCAGCTGTGATTTGAACAAATAGGATATATGAAGATATTAAATTGCTGGAAACTGAGATGTAGAACCCCTTGGAACTGGGATATGATGTGCGCTTTACCCCAGCCACCAACCATTGTCAAATGGTCGGAATCATCTCAGAAGAGATCGAGGGGCGTGCTCGGAGTTAGGGTGCCACATGTTTCAACCAACTTGCTAGAATTGTTGATGTCAATCAACCAACCTGCTAATTGATGGCAATTGAGGAACCTTCTTATTGATGGATGTTGATGGCAAAGTTAAGAATTCCTGCGTGCTGTTGTCCTCATAAGACCAATCAGCTGCATAAACACCCAAGCATTTCTTCCTGAAACACACCTGAGAAAATTCGTTGCACCACCAGCTACTCAGGGCGGTTTCCTGCTTCGACGCTGCGGTCGTGGGGAAGTGTGGGGTGTCACAGGTGATGCCAGAGATGTAATCCAACATTGCGTGCCGGAAAATCCCCCAGAACTAGATGATGTTCCTGATGTTCCTAGGTCCCAGCTGTAAACCTCCGAGATATTTATAGTAGAGTTTCCATTGCCACGTTTGATTACCGTTGGGTATCTAATCTGAAACTGCAAAACACCCACCCACCCCTAGAAGACTTTTGCTGGAGCCGTCCGACCGACCTGCACTTGGCCTCTTCCAACGTGTCAACCAGTCAAATTGGGAAAGATTCTACAACAAACACGCCATGGGATTCAAATCTCACTGCCATGATGGATTTGCATGGCCTGCTTTGGTTTCTTGTTTCTATGTTGCTCTGAGACTTTCAAAGCATTGGAACACCAACACCCACAGCTTTCCATTTTCTAAATCATTCCCACCTTCCAGCTGAAACGATTCATGGCCCTGCATTATTTGCCTCAAAAAGCCAACTCTAGGATGATTTGGAATTTGAATTCATGAAACATCAATAATTAATCGCATTCTATAATATAAAGAGCATATTACATATATATATATATGAATAGGTATATATTCTATTTGCAAATTCATTGAATTTCAATTTATTCATTTATTTATTCTTTATTTATATGTGTATAGTCATAGCCACAAAGATACACGGTATCCTGGCCATTTACCCACCTTCTCCCTAGGCCTGGTGCTTTGCGCCCCGCCCCGGAAACCTTTCAGATCAGCAAGCGGCGCGTGGACTTTGGCACCTCGGGCGCAAGAAGAAGTGCTGGGCTACGAGAAACGGCTGGGTGGATGATTATGGGGATTTCTGATGAAGATATGGTCTAATAAGTTTGGTACCCTAGGTACGCTTGATTCTGGTAAAATCATACTTTTTACCTGTTATACCCATCATAATGATAGATATCATACCTACTAGCAGATATGAAGATATTCATCAACTATGGGACAAGAATGGTCCAACATGTCAGCTATTTTCAGGCCAAACGAATCATCTGAGTTCAGCGAGATATGAAGATGCTAACCAACAAGAATCTGGGAAATTGCAGTAATAGTTTAACTCATAAGAACGGGGATTCTGTTGTTTAATGCTCATGATTCTCATGGGTATTTATGCTCAAAAAACGAAGTGTTATGGGGATTCGGAACGGTTTATGATAAGGGGACTTATGAGTACGATTAGCATGGCTATATTATGGGGATTGACATTGCCATGGGGATTTAGGACTAAGAAACCAAGTGTCATTTGGATGGTGTAAAATGAGAATATGGTTGGCACCAACTAACCTCATACTATTGTTAAACCCGTTGGTTTGGGGATATGATGAAGATATCAGTTAACAAGAATAAGATTGGTAAATAGTGCTTGGATTGAATTGAACCCACTTAATTTGTTTAGAAAAATGATAACACTCATTGCGGTGTTACCGGAATGATGGTGAACGTGAGGGCGGTTAAATGTGTGCACGTGACAATTCACGTGACTAATTATTTGCGAATTTTCAATAGTTTATCACAGTGGGGTGCTTAAGAACAGAACTTGGGATGTCGCCCATGAATGTGCACGATATGCAGGAACTCTTCCAGTAAAGATGCTGGTTCAAGCTTGAACAAATATGGATTTATATCATCAAAAGACGAGATTTCACCAGTAGATGCTGAACATGTCCTCCCAAAAAAAAAAACTGCCTAACTTCCCTGCACATCCCAATCCTCCCGGTCACAGTTCAGTGGCGCAGCCACTGCGCCATGCCGCAGGTCGTGAGGATAGCTGTGATGTCCGGACGTCTCAGTGGTGAATGCCCTTTGGTAACCAAACATTGCAATTGGAAATCCCCCTATAAATGACGGTTTTATTGAAAAAGCCATCTACCAATCTTGGATTATTCCATTTTGCCATGTTTGATGCCCGAAAGGTATGATGAAAGGATCTATAGAACATAATGGAAATGTACAGAGCTGTTCGGAAACAACTTCTCCCTCTCCTTGGAGGGGTGCCTACTCTTAAAGTGCTCATGGGCTGCACGGAACTTTCCGCAGTTTCATGATTGCTAGCCGCTAGCCATTCATCGTATGTTTCAATCGGGCATGCTTTCCAGTACTTTCCGCCTGACAGTGGGGTCAAGGATAGCTGAACACGGCGATGATCGCGGAAGTTTGTTTCAGTATAAATATAATGGGGAACTGATGTCCCTAGTGGTCTATCCTAGGTACAAAGGAGAACTTATTGTAGTGATTGGAAATCCCAAAGACACCCAAAAAACACGCATTTCGCGTTGCTTTCGCGTTGCTTTCTAACTGCTGGGATATCCCTAACATGCATTGGGGTTTTAAAAAAAAAACCTGAAGAGTCTATCCAAGAGGTGAAAAACTTGATGATTCCCCCACTATTTCCTTCCAAGATCTTCCAGGTTTCCACTATTTTGGGGGTTGCATAGTTCGCCAAGTTGGTGCAAAGAAGTAGACACAGACGACTAGGATGAGGAAAATGGATACATCGAAGAAGTTGAGATGGGCTCAGAAATCAAGAAACATTGAACATCATTGAACATCAGTTAACTGTTTAACCATGTTTGACCCATATAGTTGGATGGGGATGGGTCAAAACCTATTATTATCAATTTTAATGGGATGAACATCCATTTACCAGCTATTTTGGGGTTCACTAAGTACCAGGGTTTTGACTCATAGCCAGATAATGTTACATAGTTTCAATATGTTTCAAATCCCATCTTACTAAGTCTTACTATTTCACCCATCGAGGTGCCTTCCTGCAGTTATTTCAATCACTTCCCCGAAATCGGGCGTCATCCTGATTCTCGCCGCCCATTCCACCAGGTGGTTTTGCGACATCAACACGTCTCAAAAGTGTTTTCTCCTCGGAGCAAACATGAGAAGTGCCCAAAAAAAAAACGGAGCAGATTGGGGGATTGGACCGTTGGAATGAAATCTATGCTACTTAGTGGTGAATCATGGGAAAATCACCAAGAGTAATGGATGAATACTGGATAAAAGGAGTATACCCCTCTGGTAATTTGATGGAGCAATGGAAAATCACCCATTTTCAATAGGTAGGTCTTCTGCAAATGGGCTGATGTTGATACTTGGGGTCAGTTTGGAAGTGGATGCAAGTGGGTTATATCATGGTACAAACCACATATGGTTGGGGTATACCCTGTTTATAACTGGGAAATAATATGGTTATTAGTGTAACTACTTACTAAGTGGGATGCACATCCAAGTAGGGACGTTTGATATATTGTAATTGTGGGGAGATTCAACCATCAATGTAGGTTTATGGTCATTGGATTTTCCATATCTATGTTCGTTTACTGGAGGGTATGCGATCTAGATTAAATTGGATTGATTTGGAGTCATCATACGATACAGAGGCAGCAAGAGATCAGCTTAAGACATGGAGGTATGGTGTGTATTTGATTTGCTGTAATTTGATATGCCGAGGCATTCAATCTTCGTGCTGCAGACTTTGCCAGAGGCCTACCTCCGTTCGGGTTGCCGTGGGAAAGGGCAACATTGGAAACTTGCTCCGTGCACGTCAGTCCTGCAACTAGAACCCCTAAATAGATCAGATAGAGAGATTGTGTTTGCAGGACATT
Source organism: Symbiodinium sp. clade C Y103 (assembly GCA_003297045.1). Lineage (NCBI taxonomy): Eukaryota > Dinophyceae > Suessiales > Symbiodiniaceae > Cladocopium > Cladocopium sp. clade C. The sequence continues at coordinate 113,860 of BGPT01001709.1, read as the reverse complement.
TTGATGATTTTCACATATTTATTTAACCTTGTATTGCATTTAGTCCCCAGATGTCCAACCCTTTAGCCGTTTTAGCCATTGTTGGGGCCTGTCCATGCTGTGCCCAGCTTTCATAGCTGCCAGGGTGCTGGAGACATGCTGTTGATGCAAGACAATTCCTCCAATGGGACCTGGATCAACGGACAGCGCATGACGTGCGGGAACCGAGGGACCCAGGGGTCGGGTCAGGTGTTAGGGGAGGAGGTACCTTTCTGATCACGAGACCTGACAAAGAGAACCCACAAATTAGTGTGTTTTAGTTTATAGATGTCTTTCTGATCGAGTTCTTGTCTGATTTGTTTATGGTCTACGGCCATATTGGATTGCTCGAGAAAAGTTATTATGTCCGCTGGAGGTAATGAGAACCTAAAAAATGGCTTGATGCAATGACTTGGCCGGAAAGGAAAGGCCTGAAGTTGCCGCCTGTTGAGTCTAACAACAAGAACCTTCTTGTGCCTATTTTTTGGTTTTGATTCCTCTTTATGTGGATTGAAGACGTGGGCTTCATGGACAAGTACAGATTCTTTCAGGGGCACAAACCACCTTGCCAGCCTTGCCAACCACCTTGTCCTTTGTCAGTGATGGGTGCATTTTCAATCATTTATCAAGCAAACGGAACCGTGAGATACCGATCATTGCTTTGTCCTTTTCTAGATATGGGTGTGCCTGAAAATGAGGTTTACCACCCCAAAGAGGAACATTTGATGGTTAAATCATCGGGATCATGATAATTTAATTAGAACATACAACCAATGATTTCAGGGTTTTTTTTCCGCAGTTTTATCCCAGATGTTCAGGTCATTACCAATGACTTCAGGTCTTGTTTTCATGGTTTTCCCCTAGATTTTCAGCTCCTAGTGTGGATGAACCAGTGATTTCAGGATTTTCCCCTAGATTTTCAACTCCTTTACAACTCCTAGTGTTGTATTACTTGATTAACCAGTGATTTCAGAGGGTTTCCCGTTGGATTTTCAGGTCCCAACCCTCATCCCTTGACATCACCTGACCTTCAGCAGCGTTCACAGAGGCAGGGGCGATTTCACCAACTCCAACCTGGCGATAGGCGTGGAAAATGGGGGTCGAGAAAGGCAATAGCTTCCTCGGATGGGCATGGGAGGTTGAGTCTACGCATTCGAAAACATCGAGGAATTTACATGAATTTACCACCATTCACATCCATTCACCAAGTTAAATGAAAATAGTCATTTAGCCCAATTGAGAATTTACCGACACTTATGAACCACACTATTTTACCTTTCCTACTTTACCCCAACAATGCCCCAAGTAAGTGCAGGTAGTGATAGACCAGCAGCAGCGGCAGGATCTCTTTCCTCCAACCCAGCTCCGTGACGTTGGAGGAGGACGTGGCCACCTGGGAGGTGCAGGGTTAGGGGGGAAATTGTGGCCAAAATGATGGAATCTTGGGATTAGGATTGATTCCCTCTGGCCCGTCCAAGGCATTCCAAGGTCACAATCAATTCCATGGAACCAACTTCGTCATGGGGTTTGCGTGTCCAGCCTTCCAGCAGCCGTGCCTTTGCCGCTCTGGTCTTGGGCTTGCACACCAAGCAACTACTGGAAGGACGGGGGCCAGAGCATCATGCACGTGATGACTCTATGTTTGGGAACACGGAGTTGGTCAAGCTTGGCCACAGTTCATGGTCTGACGTGGGCGCGAGTCAGGGCCGACTGATGGAGTACGCTGCTGAGTTCCCCACTGGCACGAAACTGGTGTCTTTGCAGGCGGCGGTCCGGACCGAGACAGTTCGACATTCTCTGATCCTCGAGTCTGTGTGTCACCAGCTCTTCGTGGTGGGATTTTATTACTGGGATTTATTCGGATTTAGTGGGACTTACTGGCATTTATATACTAGGATTTGTGTGATTGATTTAACCCTAAAAAATGAGGTTTGACAGATGATTTATGGAGAAAAGTATGGAAAATCACAATCACCAGGGGAACTGTGGAGAACCGTGATAAACCCAAGAACAAACCAGCAGTTTGGGGATGTTTTATACCACAGATTTCTGCCAAAGTCAGGGGTGGCTGTTTCTTGGGGTTGCCACATAGATGGATTTGGGGTGGAAAAGTGGAAAACCCATAAGTTTGTGACAAGATCCAGGTGGATGATCGGGCTTCAGCCAGCAGTTATTGTTATAGTTCCTCAAATTTGTCCATGTTTTTTTGGAGATGATGATTGAAGTTTCATCTAACCTGGCAATGGACAGACACAGCTGTCAGTTTTAAGGGGAGCATCATTTGCAGATGGGGAGATTGCCTCCCCCTATGGTTTCGTTGGTGGAACTCTTGGATGTTCTTGTGGTTTGGGTTTGACGGAACCAGATGTCAGGTTTATGAATTTATGACCTTTGCTGCAGAAACACAAATGCACACCTCAATTACCGGGCTTACTACTAGACTACTAAGTGACACGATTATCCAAGTAAGAAGTTGCTCAGAAAGTCTGTCATGCGTATCTTAAGTACGGAAAAACATGTCTACATAGGCACTTGAAGCATCTAAGCTTGGCACGGAGGGGCGTATAGTGGTCCCCAAAAGGATAGATTTCATGTGTTTCCTGAAGATTCATGTTTTCCAACTTTTCCATGTGTATCAGACTGATGTTTCCAAGTACCCTCCAGTAACCAACCGTGGCAATGGACAATCCAACATTGATAGATGACTTTCCCATTTAAACTTCTATTTTTCAAGGATCTTCCATTGCCATGTTTGATGGCACCAGACGGTATCTTAGACTGATGTTTCCAAGTATATCTTCTGGACACTAAGGGGAATCATCCCCACATGGCCGCAAGTTTTAGCTATGTTCAGCTTAGTGAACTATTGGGTAGCTAAGTGTCTTTTAATAATTTAATAAACCATGAATATCCATGAATACTCTTGACATGTGCATATATATATATATATACATATGTTTACCCCCAAAGAAACAGGTGTACTATGAATATATTGGGTTTTACCCAGATCTATGATCTTTCCCCTCGAATTAATATCCCATGAATATCCCATTAAAACTCCATTTTTTCCCATCAATGTCCCATTAAATCATCATATAATATAATGCAATGAAATCACGGGAACATGTTCTTTTCTCCGAAGTTTCCAAGCTCCCAAGACTTCCATCGAGGTACGCAGAGACCCCTCAGTGGTACCTTGGTGATGGGAGTGATGGGATTTTCATCGGATGGTGGTGATGAAAAAGATGTGGAAATTCCCGGCGAATCCCATATTGATCAGCATGTTCCGGAGTTTTTGTTGGTGGATTGGTGATGATGAGAAAATTGAAACCGGAAAGCCCTACATTTCATGGGATAAACGATGTTTTCCGGGTAAGATGTTCCACAAGACAATCTACTTGTATTTCAACAAAGGGGGTACCCACTATGATTCCCCGATTTTCGGACAAAGCATGGCAAACCACTCTTGGATGCTATTGGGTGATTTGGCTTTGGATTAGTCAAGTATAGAATTGGGATAGTGGGAGCCTTTCACCATAGCAACCATGAACATTTCCATCAGTAACATCGACTGCGATGGGAGATTGTTACACAGGTGCAGTGGGATTTTGGGTGTCTCACCAAGCAGAAGATCCAGTTGGTAACACAATCGATGACATGGACCAATGGGCCCTATCTTTTTGTCAATACCTGCCAGAAATTGGAGCTGTGTATCTACCGAATCCGGATCTCTGTTTGCAAAAATCGTGTACATCTTTAGCTATTATCAGAGTATAGAATGGTATAGAGTATAGAAACTAATTCACACAGAGAGTGTAATACTTATATAAATAAGCATTCCTTTATTATATCAGATATTAGCAAAACTGGTTTGAACCTATAACAAATCTATACAAATCTAACATTATTGGGGAAGAATATCTCAACCCCGGCGTCGAACATGACCCCTGAGGTCGTCAGCGAAGCCTCTCCTGGCGCCACGCCCGGCCCGCCAGCGCCGGTGCCTGCACGACCGGGAGCGCCTGCGCCCAAGGAAGCTCCAAGGAAGAAGGCGCAAGGATGGTGGGAAGATGTGGGAAGGATTTGGAAAAAATGGTGGTTTCATGTGGTTTCCATTGGTTGCCCTCAAAAGCTAAGTTGGATCAAGTTGGATTCAGTTGAAAGAACGACAACTGCAGTCGATGGTTTTGATATGAATTGATGTGTCGAGCTAGTGTTCATATGTATTCATGGGGGTTATAAATCAAGGCACATAACTGGACGGGCGGCGCAATTGTATGGCACTATGCTTAGTATTAACAGATAGTTAGTAAGGCTAGATAGTTTACATGTTTACATCGCCGTTCGTTTTAAGATCGGACCTCCCTTTCGATGGGTCAAAACCTTGCCATTTGGGCAACAGGCATGCATATCATCATGCATTTGTGACAGTACATTACATTCACTAATGATGATAGGATGGTCATTCAACTAACACCCCATGATGGGCTGGCTATAAGTCACCCGGGTAGACGTGATCAACCCATAATTTTGCATTTTTCGTGCCCATCATTTTGGTTTGCTTGTGCCCTGTTACTTCCTTCCTAGCTGCAGGGCAAGCTCGTGGGAATCCCGGGCAAACAACTCGCTTCTTGCAGGTTTATTTTTTTAATCTCTAGAAATCCTTCAAGATGCGACTTAAATACGAGTAAACGACCCCCAAGTACCGTAATTATCTAATATCCGTAAGAGTCCGAATTTATCAGTGATTTAGGCTTGATATGGGTGTGTCTGAAAATAGGGTACACCCCATTTCATCCGCGGGTTCATCATCGTTTTCCCCACTAAAGGGCTACAACTGGGGGGGGGGGGTACAATTTCCAGACATACCCCCATACCACATATTGTTGGTTGTATTATACATTTTCACAAGTTAAATCCCCATTTTCACTACTAGATCCACATGTTCCTTAGTTCAATCATGTGAAATCATCCGTTTCCCTAGTCAAATCATGTTAAATCCCCATTTTCCCAAGTGAAGTCCAAATGTCAGACAGACCACTGGGGCACTTCCACCACCGTGACTTCAGCCATGCCGTGCTCCTTGTCAGGTGGTAGAAGAACCCTCCAAGGCGGACCAAGGAAAAAGTCCTGCACAGGACGGTGGAGTTTGTGAACTTTGCAGATGGACCTGGAAGAGTAATGAGGGGAGTGTAATGAGAATACCATGGGTCATAGAAAGTGGGGTGGTAGTGTTGCTGTTCATGATGTTCAGTTTCAAGAATGCGCATCATTGATCCCATTTAAGTGCCATGGTTTTCGATGATTTGAAACCCAAAAGCACATGGGGTTGGACGATGAAGTTGCCTCCATAGTTCATCAACAAAGCTAGGGGGATACATTTAGGTGCGCCTTGGTACAATCTGACATATTCTGACATGGCAATGGAACATGTCCAGTTTGCAGGTGACCTACAAGAAGTTGCAATTTCCCATTGTCATTTTTGACCAGAAGGAACCCCCCTTCCCCCGATGTAGAAACTTCGAATTGGATTCCCGGAAGCCCTGGCAAAAGGGCTTCAATCTTTTCAGAAAGGCCCCCGGATTTGGATACACTGGTCCCTTGTTGATGTGAGAAACCTGATGATGAACACCATACATAAATTAACAATCCCAGTAACCAATCGCAATCGGGTGCAACTGTACACCATGGCAAAAAGTGGTATATCCAAGCATTACCCAAATTAGTTGGGATGGTGTACCATTACTGTCCTCAATGCAGAAGGCTTCGAAGGGGGATGAGTCCACCAGGACCTGAAGCCCGCCTCCAAGACCAAGAAACCAGCAGGTTCAGCGGTGGAGGCGGGTGGGTCGAGGAGTTCACTTTCCAACAAAATCTGGTGAAGAAAGGTCAACTCAAGCCCTATACACTTGGAGCAACTAATTCTATTGGGACCAATCGACCATCTGGTATTTTTGTTTTTAGTTCTCTTAGTCATTGAACTAGGCCTACTTAAGTCAAGTTCACTTCAACAAATGCTCAAGAACATCAGGGCTAAGGGGAAACTATGAGAAACTAAATAGTTGAAGTATCACTTGCCGCCCTGTCCCTTTCCTCCCCCCCGAGGCCGTTCCAGCCGCTCGTCCCCCCACCCGCGCCACGGCGCCCCCGGCCTCCCCCCCGCCGGATCCACCGGAGCCGCGGCCGAAGACCGCGAAGCGCAAGGCCGCGACCGCGCCGCCGGTGGCGCCCAAGCCGATGCCGGTGAAGCGCCCGGCGGCGCCGCCGGAGCCGGCCGTGGAGCCGCCGCAGAAGGTACGGGCCGCGGCGAAGACGCAGGGGAAGAAACCCAGCAAGTCAGGGGCTGAGTGTTGGAGTTGGAATATATGGTGAATTTTCTTGAGACCTGTGTTTTGATGTTATGTTTGACAGGCAATTTGGTTTTGTTGCATGCAGCTCATGCCAACTTGGAGAATGATTAGTATTTCGCCAGTAGATGTTGGTTGAGACATCAATGCTTCATAACATGTCATAACCATTTTTGGGATGTGTCATGAGCAATGAAAACCCCAAGGATCAAGGATGTCTTATCCCGAATTATCTGCCAGTCAGGAATCTACCACTTCCGAAGTGGGCTGATTCTCCTAGGACCCTCCTGAAAACCATAACATATGTAACCCCAACAATGGGGTTTTGAAAATTAGTTTCCAATATGTTCCGATTCTCAAAAACAGTTTTTCGAAGGGTACTCCTACCAAAGGATCTGAACATGTGTGAAAGATGATGAAAGATGATTTTCCTATGAGTGTTTTGGTGTGTTCCACGTGAGTTTTTGGCCGCCGTTGACCTGTCATCTTCTGAGGATCTCCAAGGCCGAGGCCGAGTCGCGCGCGACGTCGCAACAAGAACTGGCCGAAGGCTACGCTGCGCTGGCAGCGGCCTACGCGCAGGCGCAAGCGGAGGAGGAGGCCGACGAGGCCGAGGCCGAGGCGGAGCTGGGCCTTGGGAAAGCTGGGGGACTGGCCTGGAACGCCAGGAAGTCAACCAGTAATAGCCATGGTGGTTCCCCCAAACAACTATTTCATTATATGATATATATATATATATATATGTGGTTGTCGATCTAAAGGTCCTTGTATAGAGTTTTAATTGCGAAAGCCTTTCATGTTATGTTGGAAACCCTCGTGAAAGTTTTTTTCCGGGTTCGTGAAAGTATTTTTTTTTTATTCGCGTCAGTTTCGCGAAAGTTTCATCCTTATATATATATATATATAGCTACCACCCCCTGTCGCCCGGGTGTGTGTGGGCACAAGGGTGGTTCAGTTCACTGTGTGGTGCAGTACTCTGGACATTTACCTTTCCTCAATAGGTAGCAGCTGAGCTTCCAAAGGTGAGGCTTCGACACGGCCAAATATCATGGTGCTGAAGCACATCCTTGGACCTGCCGCTGGTACTGCCTAATANCCCAAGACACAAGCTCCAAATGCAGCAGCCTAGCTTCCAAAAGTGACGCCTTGCGAGAGCCAACACCAAGGCCCCTGGTGTTTGCTTTTAAGCTTTTTCATTTGATGCGGCCCCTGCTGATGGCTGGGGTCGGCAGATAGCGATATTTTCGCGAAAGTTCCGCGAAAGTTCTGCGATTGAGCGGGCGAAAGTCAAAGTGTATTTTGAAGGGGGTGGCCCAGGAAGCCTTGCAAAAAAAGTAATCAGCACGGTTGAATATGTCCTGAGACTGCCAGCTGCATTCTCACAAGGCTATGAAGAAGTGATCCGTGATAATTTGGCGCAATTTGGCATTTGATGAATGAATCTTCATAATATTCATAAGAGGCATCATTGCCCAACATGGGTTCCGCGAAAGATAAACATGGAGATCGCGAAAGTTTCGCGAAAGTAGAATTTTATTCGTGAAGAATGGCNCGAAAGATAAACATGGAGATCGCGAAAGTTTCGCGAAAGTAGAATTTTATTCGTGAAGAATGGCCGTTTCGGGATAAAGGAATTTTGATCAACTCCCATGTATGTAATTTTTTTTGTTGTGTAGGGATTCTTGGCTATGACCAAAGGGAAACGACCACAGCTATTTCTGGTTTTTCAGGGATTCCGTGTGGAAATCGAACCTTTGGAATCCCAGCAGAATGAACTAAAGATAATCAAGATAGTTGGTAGGTAATGGCAAGTATACTTAATCCAATTGGTAACCTTTTTTTAAACTATGAATGGAATAATGAGTTATTTTCTATATTATCCCCATATGTCAAGCCATGGTCCATGTATGGCATTTTACCTACATAACAGGGGTAGATATTCCAGCACCATGGAGTATATGTTTTGGAATCCAATGACAATGAAGTTGGAATTTGGATGATTTGCTGAAAAGTCTGGAGGAAACGCTGGAAGATGTTGGAATCTCATTGTTCTGGAAATCTGGAGTTTCGGGAGGAATCTGGAAATTTTTGAAAATAAAATTTGGAAATCCAACCATTCGATTCCCAGCATCAAGTTTCAATTTGGATGAATCTGCCAGTTGGAATTATCATGGAATTATTGGTATTTGCATTGAAAACTGTTTGTTCAAACATCGCGAGGGATGGAATAAAAATTTGGAATCAGTAAATTCAATCATCTATCATCAATTTTGATCAATTATCATAGTGGATTTTTATCTTATAAATTCCGATCATCAACCATCATCGGCTTGGAAGTAGGATGAACATGATGGAAAAAATACATGATGCACAGCAATTACCTAGACTTGCATCTATGTGTATATATATATATATATATAGACTAGACCATGTTGTACAGAGATATGCTCTCCCTTTGCCATATACCTCCAAACATGGAAAAACATGAGCTTATGTCATCTTATGTCCATGTGGGGTAGTCTAAACTATAGAGTTCCACCAGGTGCCCGAGCCGCCGGCCGCACCCCACGCCGACGCTCACGTGGCTCCGCAGAGCGCGCAGGCACCGGAGGCGCCTGGCACCACGGATTTTGGGCAGTTTTAGGATGTACATGATCTGTATGATGTAATATATAATTACATATTCATATAGATAGATAGATAGATAGATATGTGTGTGTGTCCATATGTTTGTCGTCCTTTTTTGGGGGTATCCAAGTGAGGCCCATACCCACATGGGAATGTGTTGATTTGCGGGAAAAATATGAAAACATGTGGCTTTTTGAACCGAGAAAGACGACTCAGAAACTTTTTGGGAGATGTGTTCGAGAGCAATGCTTGACTAGAATCAATACCAGTAACACTAGTTAATCCACATTAATCCACATGATGTTTATTTTTTGTGTAGTTGATGAAAGTGAATTCTCCTTACCGCTTTGGGTATTCCATCTATTTCCATCGCTGGCCGATTTCTTCAGGCGCTGGCTGCCCCTGCTTGGAAGTCGCCTCCCTGGCGGACCACGTGGCTTGGAAAAAACGCAGTTCCAATGAAAGAAGATGAGGGCTATATAGGGAGAATAGTTATCACCAATAGTTGTGACAAATCATGGTATTGTAAAGTTTTTTCAATGTTGACCAATAATTATATACATATACATATGCACGATGGACAGAGAGAGAGAGAGAGATATATATATATACCTCTAGGGATATATGATATTGTATAAACAGTATATATCAAACATAGTTATATCCCAGTTTACTAAGCATAGTTATAGGGATTAAACCAACAGTAGTGGGGGTTAGAAGTGGGTACATTAATTCTAGGGGTTATATCCCAGCTTATGGGAGGTTATAGCCATGGTAATACCCACAAAAGTAACCTCAACTGCACTCCAAAAGAGTGTGATGAACCCAATAATCATAGTTAAAGAGGCCAATTCCAATGGGCAGAACAGGGAATTAGCAGGAACTAGTTTCTCGACTATTTCTTCATAATAGCCGGGAAGTAACTACGAAATCGTTAATGGTTAAATGATGGGATTGTTTGTCGTGGCATGTTTTCGCTCCTATGGCAAGTCCAGAACCCGCTTTGGCAAATTGTCACAGCAATGGAATGTCATAGGTTTGGAACAGGAAAATGGAAGATCATGATCCTCCTTTAAACCAATACAGATGTGGAAAGCCTACCATTTGTAGCTGGTTTTCCTAGGTAAACCATGGATTTTCTATATCTATATTAGTTTACCCCAGGATGCGTACCAAGAAAGAGTTCTTGAAAATTGATTGCCCAGCCATGGTTGGCTTACCAGTTTACCCAAGGATACGGGTGTGACCATCTGCTCTTCTCCAGGTGATGTGTGTCTTCTCAAGGGATGACCGTGGATGACCTGCGTTTTTCTTTTAGTGGTGGCGAAAAGGACCATACTTACTATATGCCATATGAGCAGCATATTGTTTTGATCTGAGGATAGGCTACCCGATTTATATTTCGAGACCTTCACAGGTGGAGATGACCCATCTACAACTTCTGAGTGCCTCAAAACCTAGGTCAATGCAACTGCCACCACCTCCAAAGTCTTCTCCGGCCGAGGATGGGTGTGGAACGTTGATTTGCCAAGTATGGACCCCCTGTTCTTGTCAGAATCCCCATGGTTTGATGGATACCCTACAAGTTTGTAAAGGATTTGCATAGTGATAAATTGGACTTTCTACTTGCTGTTTGTGTTCGATTCTGTTCGTACATGTTTTTCTTGGGAGATTCTGTGACATTTGGGCCTTGCATTAACTTGATTGACAGCCTCACATAGTCCTAACAGAACAAAATCATAGTCACAGATGAGGAACACGTGGATTCCCCATCCAGCAAATGATTGGTTTCCATTCATCCCTTTCCACAGCTGGGTTTTCTATATTACACCACCGAAATTCAAGATGGAGAAATAGAATCCGAATAAAATAGTGACAAATAGCAACTTTAAAACTTTTGGGGGGTTGCTATAATCTTAAATATACGAATACGTAGATTATATACACCACCCAAATTGGATTCGATGGAACCCGCAAATTGCGACGTCCAAGGGGGAAGTCCGCTTACAGACCCAATTGAATTGGGGGGCCAACCATCATCTATCCCCATAATTGTTTCCATTGTTTAGTGATTGAAATGCAGCTTCAAAACACATAATCTTAGCAAAACAATAGTAAATCATCCCTAATGCTACCATAAATGGGTTATATAAACCATCAAAATATGGGTGGTCTATGACATTGTTTTCCTAACATTAGTTGGTTAGGATTGTTTCGATTTCCTCCGGAAATTCGCCCCAGCAGCTTCCACCACCCCAAGGGGCACCCAAGGGCCCCGGCGACCGCAGGCCGCGAGCCCGGCCAGCCCAGCTGCCCAGGTCGCAGGGCAGGTGCTGAGTTGCTCGGATCTGCCCGTGGCGCCCGTGGCGCTTGGGAGTTTTCGACTTCATAGTGATTGACATAAGGGTGTTTCCTAAAATCAATGGATTGGTTAATGGGAAAATTTACAGGAAACCATGGATTTTCCCATCAAATATAGAGGTTTCCTGTAAATTTTCCCATTAACCAATCCAATGATAAAATGGGGGTACCCAAAAATGGATGGTTTATAATGGAAAACCCTATTAAAATGGATGATTTGGGGGTACCCCTATTCTAGGAAACCAGGGGACTGAAATATTGACATCGGAATTGAACCTCCCAAATCACACCCCTAACACGTCCTAAGAAGGTATTTGGATGTATTTGGATCCATAGGCTATACCCTCTGGTAATTTAACAAAGCTATTGAAAATGGTGGTTTACAGTTGGTTACTTACTGAAAGTGATGATGTTCCATAGCTATGTTGGTTTACCAGGGGGTAAGGGGACTGAAATATTGACATCATCGGGATTTCAGGATCTATTTGATCGTGATTTGATAGGGAGTTGATAGATGTTGATAGTAATTCTATGGGAATTAAGCTGGGAGCTCGTGGGAACTTAGTGGGATTTGATGGTGGTTTTATGGGGATTGAATGGGGGGACTATGGGATTTCAGGGTCCCATCCATCAGGATCATTTGAGCAGTGGCTGCGAGACACTTTTTCTGGTTGATGATTTGTTCGGGGCTAGTACCCTTCACCCTCTGGTAAACTAACTGAAAATCACCATTGCTAATGGCTAGTCAACTATACATGGCAATTTTCAATAGCTATGTTAGTTTACCAGAGGGTATATGTGGGGGATCATCATGACCCCTGAGCTCGGAAGCCGTATTTCACCAAGAGTTTGAACACTCATCATTTGCATCCTGCGTCTCATACAGTATGGGCCCATTCACAGGCTGCTTCCGGTGGTCTCTCCCATAGTTTTCTACGTTTTCTGTTGGTTGGTTTACAAACTCCACCCAACAAATAGAGATATTATGATATATTATATGATATGTTTGCCATAAACCCTAATGAGGCCACCCTCCCCCAAACCATGAACCATCCCCAAAGGAGGTTGATTCTTGGGTATTACGGTGCTTCATGGTACTTCCCCTATTTGGGATGATGTAAAATTGTGTAAAATGACCCCCAAAGGGCTGGTGAATTGGGCGGTTTTTTTTTGGATTTACTCACGTGAATCCCCAGTCATTCAAGGGAAGTATAGGGTAATTATGCAATGTGAACATATCTCCAGTTGCATGTTTTAATAATGTTGTCTTTTAATTGTTTATTTTTGGGGCTCATGTTGCCTAAATTATAGGCCGAACCACATACCACTTATCATTTATGTGATATTATCGATGGTTATAAGTTATAGTCATTTATTATGGATGATTATAAGATGAGACCAATTATCAATTATACATTATTTTCACCTCATAATTTCCAGGCGTTTCTATTAGCTGGTCCCTCCCAATTTGCTGGTACTGAGGTCAAATGCGCTTCATCAGACCGAAAGCTCGTGCGGGCCCAGGTTCAGCTGGCGGAAGCTGGTGAAATGGGAGGAAGTTGGTGGAACTTGAAAAATGTGGGTTTCAACATCATGAACTGCAGACCTTCTGAGGTGAGATTTACCCTACAAGGTGTTGCCCCATAGTTGGCTAAGTTGGTTTGCGACCCCAATTAATCAGGTTTATGATGCACACTGAAGGCAAGCAACACATCACTGTGTTGCCTCACCTTGTAGTATCCATAGAATTTTCCATTGATCTTTGCCTCTCCCCGATGATGTTAGCCTGAAACATCCCAGGTCCAGGAAGCAATGGCTACTCGACAGGAACGCCGCGGATTACGCCCTACTTGGTCCGGGGGCCTTTTTTTGGGGGGGCCAGGGGATGGGACTGCATGGGAGACCAATCAAATAGGTAATTATAGTTGTTAATGTGGCAAATCGAACAATAAACCGTCCCCAGATTCACTGAAATGGGTGGTGTATGTTGGTATATGGTGGTACATGGTGGTATAAACCTTCCAAAACTGGAAGTTCACTATTGGGTTTGCCACATTATTTTTAGCCTGAGACCATGGTTGGTAATTATCAAAGAGGTGTTTTTTGTTGTGTGGATAGGTTGGTGTATTTGTTGCATTGCATTTGTGCAATGCAGGCAAGGGAAGCAATTCATGAATACCTTTGGTCATGAATCATGGCTGGATGAAGATTCCTCATTCAAATCTCTGGACAGGCTTTTCTTAGGCATCTTTGATCACCAGGGTAGTATATAGTTGCTGTGAGCCTAAGATGCCCTTTATTTTCAGGGATGGACCGCCACTTTTGTGGGTCAGAGACTGTCCACCTTGGACCATCGGAGGGACCTCCCCCGGATCCCTCTGGAGGACATGCCGCGGTCCCCCGCAAAGCCCCCGCCGCCGCCACCTCCGAAGACTTCAGAGGAGGCCAGTCGCAGAGAAGATCATCCCATGCTGCCGTGGGAAATCTCTGGTTTGATGATGGGGAGATCATGGGAATATGATGGGAATATCGGAATATCATGGCCTTTTTTTTTGAAAATGGGATACATCACTAACAATAAGAAACAAATGGGTTTGATTGACAAGTAGGTGCTCCTAAATCCTTCAGTCTATCATAGTTGTCTATTTTTCCCCTACTACAATACCCATTTAGGGGTATGGCATACGATTTTCAGACACACCCATATCCCGAGTGCTCCATGTATCTGGATCCATGCTGGGGAAATTGAACATCTTGAGGGAAATTCTTGAAAGAAATAGGAACGAACAATTTGAATCCTAGCTGGCTTTCGGGCCGAAAATGATTCCAGGTATGCTATCTACCAACATTTACAGCCAAAATGGCCAAGATTAGCAAATGGGTATGGGTATGGGTCAAAATTGAAGGCGCAGAGAGATGACAAATGAGCTGGTCATGTTTTAGGGATGTTTTACTTCCTGGTGCTTAGTAGGGAATGGGGGAATGGGATGATTGTTAATGGTTATTATAGGTCATTCCCTCATTCCCTGCTAAGCACCAGTAAGTTTAGTACATCAAGTTTTTACTGGGATGATGCAATTTGTTGAAAGATGTTTTTAGGGTCGGGACATCTTGAAGCCATCAACCAGGACCCCATGAAGCCATGATTTCGTGGGATCCAGCTTTTTCTTCAAGTTTTGCCGCAGTTGGATGGATACCCTCTGGTAAACTAACATAACTATGGTTAAAATCACCATTTTTCATGGGAAATTCCACTATAATTAAATGGCCATTTTCAATAGCTGTGTTAAATTACCAGAGGGTAACATCATTTGATGTCCATAGCTCTGGTCTACCTTGTGAACACTACAGAAGATCCGGTAGATTTCCAACCGCGTCCATAGATTTCCATCGCTGTCCATAGCCATAAATCCTCCCCCCTTTGGGGACTCAACGGTAACGCAGCTGCGGCAGGTGGCTGACGGCTTGGCGTCCAATGACATCTCAGCATGGGCTCGCGCCTGGAAACTGGAGAGCTACGAGGAAACGACGGAAAAACGTGCTGTGGTTGGGTGGTGCCATAGCCAAAAACGAGGGAAACTTGGTGATCGATATTACATATATAATTAAATAGATAGATAGATAGATAGATAGAACGAGCCAGGAAATTGTCCACAGCTGCTGTGTTCGTCGATCTTCGATCGGCCTTTCACCATCTCTTGAGAGAGTATGTGTTCACCGTTCGAGAGCCGATGAGCCGAGATCTCCTGCATCGCTTTTTTGACAGCAACCACTTTGACATTGACAAGCTTGCCGCTGACTTGGAGCTTGCCACACAGGACATCCCGCTCGACATACCCTGCGGCCTTCGGAAGTTTTTGGATGACATCCACCATTCGACGTGGTTCAAGCTTGATGCAGACCAGGATTCTCAGGTCGTCACAGCCCGAGGGACGCGCCCAGGTAGCCCGCTCGCAGACCTGGGCTTCAACTTATTGATGTCAAGGTTGATGCACATCATTGGTGATGCCCTCCAAGACATTCCAGAATATGTCCAGGGTCATGCAGCATTAGGTACTACGGTACCTCCAATTTCCTGGGTGGACGACCTTGCAGTGCCGGTCGCAACGGTGGACCCTTCACAGCTTGTACCATTGATTCAAAAAACCATTGCTATCCTCCACAGCACCTTCAGATCCCACGGCATGACGATGAATTGTGACAGTGGGAAATCGGAAGTTGTTTTGATGTTTCGTGGCAAAGGAGCCAATCCCTGCCGCTCTGCTATGTTCGATACTGAACATGTGCCCAGCATTGTCGCTGCCACGGATAGCCACATCTTGACGTTGAAGGTGGTTTCCTCATATCGCCATTTGGGTGCTCGTTTCACAATGGATGCGGATGTGGAGCTGGAGATTGACTCCCGATTGGCAATGGCACGTCAAGCTTATCAACAGATGCGACGACCCATCTTTCAGAACCACCACATCCCTCTCAAAGGGCGTCTCCAGTTGTATGACAGCCTGATCTCCTCACGGCTCTTGTACGGATGCGCAGTATGGTCTGATGTATCGACACCGTACCTCACAAAACTGGAGGCGGTTCTTTGCAATCACTACCGCCGCATTGGCAACCTTGGCTTTTGGACTTCAGCGCATATGACAGATGATGCAGTTCGTCTTCATTTGGAAGTTCCTTCGTTTCGCATCATTTGGGCACGACACCGTTTGATCTATCTCTTCCATGTTGCCTGTCATGGCCATGATTACCATCGCCAGCTGCTTCTCATGGAGTACCAGCAGGGACGAGGGTGGCTCTTGGAGGTTCAACAGGAATTGCAATGGATGAGCGCTTTGGTTTCCTTGCCCTTTGATGTCCCTCAAGACCTGCATTCTTGGAACGCTGTTTGGAATGAACTGCCCCAGTGCACTACCTGGAAATCCTTGGTCAAGCGAGCCTGCCGCAAGCATCTTCTTCAAGAACGCATTGCCCGCGATGTGGGACACTACCATGAGCTGATCACTTCCGAGTTGACTCATGCTGGTTTTGAACTTTTTCAGGGTGATGCTGCAGATGCGGATGTGACAGAGCCTCCCGCTTATGCGTGTGATAAATGTGACATGATTTTTCAGAGTGCCCAAGCTTTGGCCTCCCATGCATATCAAGTACATGACCAACTTTCTTCAGAGCGACAATATGTACAATCGACCATCTGTCCAGGCTGTTTGCGTGACCACCATACAACCTGGCGACTCCAGCAGCACCTGAAGTACCGCCCCAACGGCTGTTTTGATCGTATTGATGGAGCTCGACAGCCCGATGTGCCAGTCACCATCCGCCTTGCTCCTCATCTACGACATGTCAAACGGCTTCCAGCTGTTCGCAGACACCATGGGCCTTTGCGCCCAACGAGTGCTCAGCGTTGGAGGCAGGTTTTGCGTGGTCGCATTGCTACTCTACGAGCTGCTGGCGATGAATTCTTTGCTTGGTGGCATCCGGAGACAGACCCTGCCTTGGTTCAGGCGCTCTTTGCTGACCTTCGTGCGGGCCTCTTTGAGTGGTGCCAATTGGATACGCCGACGGAGATTGACTTCCACGACATTATGTTTAATGCCATGTTCCTTCAGAATGTCCCTGACCTTCTTGCTGGGCGGATCTTTGTGCATTGGATTGAGACGGAGTTTCATGACCTATGTCCTCCTGATCTCCACCCTGACTATGTGGACTGCTTGGAGAGCGCCCACTTGTCAATGCTTGAGGATATCCCCGCCTAGCGCTTTCGAAAGGACATGAAGGTCTTGACGGATTTGTGGATGAATCGACCTCCTGATTATCCTGACATTCCCGCTCCGCTACCAGCTCAGAATCCACGCTCACATGACCGTTTCCATCCGATCACTTCTGCATATGCTCTTTTGGGAGCCACTGAACGTCAACGTGTCCATTGGAGATTGTTGCGTCGGCCCTCACCTGGTATTCCTTCGAAGACTGGCCCCTACTATATAGTGCATCTATATTCAGGAAGGCCGTGCCGGGGATTTTCACGAGGCCATGCAGACCGTCTTGCAGCGCTTTCCGACCATCGACATTCGGCTCCTATCTTTGGACACGGCGGTTGACGAGTCCCTCAACATCCACTCGCATGCCTTGTGGCAGTTCTTGATCCATGCGGCTCGATCCGGGAGAGTCCTCTGCATGTTGCAAGGACCTCCTTGTGAAACTTGGACAGCGGCACGGCATCAAGTTCAGGTTGATGATCACGGCATGCCTATCCGTGGACCGAGACCTTTGCGATCTGCTGAGGACTTATGGGGTTTGGCTTCCCTCACATGTGGTGAATTGGCCCAACTCTACACTGGGAACGTGTTGCTCCTCAAGGGTGTCCTCCTTGCATGTGTCATTACGCTGGCAGGGGGTGCCACCATTTTGGAACATCCTGCTACGCCCTTCATGGAGGAGTATGCCAGCATCTGGCGTCTTGGTTTGATGCGTATGCTGATGCGACATCCCCATGGCCCATTTCGTCGAGTGAGCATAGAACAATGGAGGTATGGAAGTCCAGGAGTGAAGCCGACTACCCTGATGTTCTCGAATGTGCGCTTGGCGGAGACCTTGGAGAAGTTCTGTGATCCTCAAGCAGTTCGTCCACAACAGCATCTGATCGGAAAGAACTCTGATGGGACGTACAAGACGTCTCAAGCCAAAGAATACCCACCGTACTTGAATATCGCCTTTGCGGAGGCTTTCAGTACGGTTTTGAGCCGCTGGTCGTTGGATCGACGTGTGACTGGCGATGAGCCTTACGGGGCTGAATTAGCCCGTCTGGGTGCTTGCGCAAAGCGCGGCGAAATTCTCCCAGACTACCAGCCTGTGTAAAGTCGCTGGTGGGCTGAAGACTGCAAGTTGGTACGAGAAAGGATCTCAGAAGCCATGCCAAAAAAGATAGATAGATAGATAGATAGATAGATAGATAGATAGATAGATATATATACCCTGGAAGTCCAGATACGGTTTTTTTAATAGTCGTTCCCGCAACCACGGTTTTCCAACAACCACGGTTTTCCTGAAATTTGAGCTTTCTCATTCACGCGTGTTTTATGTTTTCCTGGTTTTTGTCACTTTTTGTGAATTGCGGTGATATATGCTAGCGGAATCTACGAGTCAGAAGCTTTGGAACCCAGGAAATGCTTTGCTTGGTACTTGCAACCGTCTCAAAGAACCAAGCATTGAAAACACAAGTTGCGATTTCATTTGACCATGAGCTGCGCTTTCCATTTCTTTTAAATGTTGCAGTGCATAGATTTCAGCTAGTAAAATGTGGTGAAGGCAAAAGCTGTTGTCCCACAACACATAATGTATTGTATGAATTAATTCTCTTCTGGCTCGGGAAACTTGCAGCCTCTCCTGCTACGAAACCTGAATCAGCATCAGCCTGCGGGCTGTCTGCTGGGTTTCCTTTTCAAATGCCTTTTGCAAAGCGTCTCCATTCTGGCGGTCATGATCTGCAGTGGCGTTGAAAAAAAACAATTTGTTATTGTGATATTTGGCGACTTAAGATTTTCAAACCAAAAAAACATCAACAGTAGTTATTTTTTTTTGAAACGGTGGTTCACGCTAAAAAACGTTGTTTCACGCTCAAAAACGGTGTTTCACGCAAAAATCACGCTCAATCACGCACAAATCACGCACCCCTTGGCGTTGTTTGTGCTACTCGATGGGTACTAAGTGGCTGGCTANTCACGCACAAATCACGCACCCCTTGGCGTTGTTTGTGCTACTCGATGGGTACTAAGTGGCTGGCTAAGTCGCAGCGCCCTCTTGATCCAAATTGTTTGATCTAAACCCCCGAAAGGTTTTGCAAATAACGTTTGGCTCTAACTAGTAATACTGTCAATATAAAATAAAATAGTTCATTTAACCCCAGGCGTATCCCATTTAGCTCGCTTTGGGTGGACTTGGGCCAGGCAACGTTGGGCACTAAAGGGCAAGCTATGTGCCCTGATCTAGGTGAAAGGGTTGCATTGCCCAAAGATCTTCGGGAAAATTGTGGACCATTTTTACATATTTTTACATTGGGGGTACTACTCCCTGATAACTCAAAGTAATTTTGCCCAGTGACATTAGCAGTATGTTCAATTTCTTGGTCCGTCCTGGCTGAATCAATCTATATCATTGTATGTCATAGATTCATAGTCCCCATAATCTGAAGCATTGGCGGGGCAAGGGGGGAAAGGGGGAAATCTCTAAAAAAACAGTGGTCGTGCAACCACGGTTTTTAAAACTGTCGCCGACCCCTAGGGTATATATATATATATTTGAAGCAATGATAAGATTGGCCGTACTACAGTAACTGTAGAAAGTCACTCAAAGATTTGACTTGATTTAAACAGACGAGACTTCATATTTTCCAGCGAAAAAGTGAGGAAAAATCACATCAGTTGGATCTACTCAGCTCCTTTGAGCGCCTCAGTTGGCCCATCAAGGGGCTGTTTCCCTTCCATGAAACGAGCGCAAGTCGCAGATGTGCAGGTACCTGTGCAGGTACCCTCCAGTAATTTGACCTGGCGTGCCGGAAAATCGCCCGGTTCAATCTTTTTCTATGAAAAGATATTGAGATGGTTGGATTTTCCAGTTGGACATGTTAGTCATGTACCACCTGACAGGGGTTGGCAACTATCAGTTCTTTCAGGTGGCCATGGAACTCAGATTTCATCATGGATGTAGAACCTGGATGCGGGAAGTTCCCTTTTAGTTCGATGATTTTCCCATTCACACCTCCATATATAGATGTTTATAAGGCATTTTCTAGCTTGCCACCTTTGATTTCCGGAGGGTAACTCATATATATTAGAGCCACTTGTGAATCTCCGACTAGGGTCCCCTCATCGGTGGCATTAAAAATCGACCACCGGCGTTTCAGAGGAGATTCTGCTCCGCAACTACGACGATGTGGACCAAATCGTCAGCCCGGTGGCCCAAGACCAACGGATGTTTGGATGCTTTGGGGCAGCAGGGGTGAGATCTTGCAGATATAAATTGAGATGTAAACAAGTATGGGGACCAATGACCACGGACAAGTGCATAATTAGACAGATGAGATAGATTGATGGATGAATGGGCAGACTGACAGACAGATAGATAGGTCTACTGACTTTTCGCGCCAGTCGAAGTGGTGCAACGTTTGTGATTGATTGGCTATGCAACATGAAACCCATTTATGGAAGGATATAACCTCCACGCACATCTCGTAAAGCAATATGTGCATCACATTTCCTCTGCCAATATTACCTTTTCTTGAGTATGAACATAGTATGAACTACTATCTAATCACCAAAGTGATGGTGATATATGCACATCTTTGAGACAAGCATGGCCATAGCCCAGTCATGATAAACAGACCTGTTTGATTGATAAACAGATTCCCTCATCAGCTTTGCATCAGACACAGCACGCACCCCACACCCACCACTCCGCTTTCACAGATGGCCCAACAAGGTCTACACTGTGATGACTTGTGGCTCTTCTTTAAAGACAACAATGTCTACGACGAGGCACAACGGGTGATTGGTCATAAACTAGTAACTAGGGGGCGATACTACTTTTGCCTTTCAACAGACAAGCAGTTAGGGTATGTTAGGGTGATTTTATGGCTTGAATAGCATAGTTTTTACCCCCGTAACTTGGGGAGGTCTGTACTTCTGGATATGCACCCACTTTATTTAGCGGAACTGCACCCCCAAGTAGGCTCTGTGCGGCCAATAGATGTCACACCTTTGCACTGGCTGGTTGATGAACATAGATTGCCGTTTTTTTTTTTTACAAACCAATAGATACATCATTTTACTGTAAATGATGACAAATGATTTGTGTAGGTCGATGAAAGTCAGGGCCAAGCACCTTTTTTTGGTTTGCAGTCAATGGCTAAAAGATGAGAAACATTACATCAAGAATTGGTCCAGGCCATGTTTCCAAACGGATGTGAAGATGTGACTCGCTTGGAATGTTGATGGATGGTGATTGGTGTTGAGCGAAATTGTTAGGAATCTGGACTATAACAACCGTTAACAAGCCCGATGTGTTTATTTGAAGCACATTTTTGCGCCGCACGACATCCTAAGCATGATATGAACCCCGAAACATCACAAAACTGTGAGTATGTAAGACTGTTTCCTGTTGGAAAATGATGGAAAATGGACATTGCAGACTTAACTGTGGTTTTCCACGTGAGATTTCAAAGCATAGATTTCCTTGTCCGATTGGCTGGTCAATAGGAGCCACGAATAGTGGAACAATGCAAAAAAAACCGCAGGTGTGGCATTCTTGACTTTGCTCCATAAAGCAACATATCAAAATCACTACAGAATAAACCAGATCTTCAGCACCAGTGAGTTAAAGAAGATTTCTTCCAAAGCGGAGCCAGTTGCAGGCGGATCAATGGGCTTTCACCCATGCCATCCAGGTCCGTCGGAAGTCGGCGCCGGTAAGGTGAGAAACACACATGAGAAATGCTGGCTGAATATGGTAAACCTAGCGACAAATCCAAATGAAAGATGGAGAATATGGAGATTCAAAAAAAAAAGCATTCCAAAAAGGTCTTGAACCAATGTTATGCCGAAAACATCTGAAATCTTGGACTACACTCGCAAAAATGGTTTGTGGGATGGCGCGCTCTTTTCACCAGTGCTTGTGAATAGCCATATGGGTGTTTCACAAAATTGGGATACCCCTTGTAGCCATGAGTTTCCCATTCAAAATGATTAAGTCCACATTTACACCTCATGTTGCTGATGATATCCTTCTTATGTGCAATTGTGTCGCTATTCATTGTGGTTGGTTTAATCCATCACTAAAGCTGTCCATATACATATATATATATACATATAATGTGTGATATTATATGTGCATACCACATCATAATATACATATCAAACATGTTATATATACATATTTGATAGTATTATATAAATATCAAACCTATTATATATAGATATCTATACATCTATCTATCTATACATCTATCTATCTATACATCCATCTATCTATCTATCTATCCATCTATCTATCTATCTATCTATCTATCTATCTATCTATCTATCTATCTATGTGTGTGTGTTGTTTTTTATCTGTGAATCCCCAGGAATGGTTGGTTGATCCCCATCAAGCCACAAGATCACCCATGACGATTCTGCCAAGGGTCGGCACGCCTTTACCAGCTGAGGGCTAGATGGATGATCCAACGGGAAACGGCTGAGTTTCTCCTGTGATTTTGGTGGGGAGATTCTTCGGATAGCATGGATATTCCACGAGGATTTCATGGATTTTATAGCAATGGCAAGGGGAGCAACCAAGTATGGTTAAGAATTGTATAACTCTATATAACACTCATTCTTATCCCTGTGTGACTCAATCTGGATGGGTGTTGGATATACAGTATGTATATACTGTATACATGTTTCTTTTTGTCAAGAGGGTGTTTGAAGCGCATAGGCGTGTATGCCGTGTAGTCAAATCAACCCCAGGTTTATGAACCTCGGTTGATTAAATCTGGATGATCTTTGTTTTTTTGACACATGAATAGGCAGATATTATATCAAATTATACCAACCTCTGGCCCAGATTAATAAGCACTGGCTGCTTACGCTAGGTGATACTACCCTCAAACATGCAGAATTTTGTGATGCGAAAAGGCCACCTGCAATCGGACCCAAAAGGGGCTTAATCCTTGATGTGCTAGATAGACCTATTGAGCGTAGGGATTTCCCGCCGTTGGGGTAGCCATGAACTTTCCAAGGTTCGCATGAAATTGGGTGGCTTGTTATGGATTATTGTTTTGTTAAACATTTTGTTCTGCATTTAAATGGCCTGAAATGAGGTATACAACCCATGTTTGGACTAAACTAACCCATTTGCTTTATGCCATCGGTCACATGTCTTAAAAACAGCTTGGCTTTCTTTTTGTATGTATGTGTGCAGGTGTGAGCCAGAAAAGCCTGAACTGGGTCAACCTTGGTTTGGTTCTTCTTGGCGCAGTTTTTTGCGATGCTATTCCAGGGTTTGGATCATCCCACCGTGAGAGGTTCACGGGTTTCAGGGGTTTGCGCGTGGCGGAAAAAGGCACGCGGAGACTGGGCCGTGGAAGGGGGAATCGCTGGGGGATCATCCCAAGGCTCGTGATTGTCCCAGGAAATCACTGGGTGAAGAAATTCCCACTTTCTAACCAGTTAATGTTGGTAAAACAATAATAAACCATCCCCAAAATCACCATAAATAGGTGGTATAAACCATTCTCAAATGGGTGGTTTATTATTCTTTTACCCACATTACTAACTGGGATGATCCTCCGAGTAAGGGAAGAAAAATGACCCATGCTGATTGGGATAAGGATCAGGGTTCAAGTATAAAATTATCGATACAGAAGGGATTCTCCCATTGCCGGGTCCCAATTTTGCCGGTGGGCATAGGGCTGGAGAAGTTTTGTAATGGCGTAGGACTGAATGTTGGTAAGGTCCCAGGACTGCGCTATTGATGATGCACGATCACATTGGGCTGATTTTGGCCGAATAATTGTGGATGATACTTGTCCTTTTTGCCTGAATGGGCTTTGGACTGAATGTGGAAACCCTGCATGCCTGTGTTTGGAAGAAATGGAAAACCAGTCGTACGGTTCAGGTGCTAAGCCATGGTCGTTTCCCACAGTTAAAATACATTTATTTAGGCATGTCAATGGGAAAAATTATCGAACTAAAGGGGGATTTTGCGGCAAGAAGTCATGTTTGATTACTGGAGGGCGTATTAAATCCAAAACAAACCTTTGATTCACTGGATTGGTTAATGGGAAAATTTACAGGAACCCCCTATATTTGATGGGAAAATCCATGGTTTCCTGTAAATTTTCCCATTAACCAATCCAATGATTGATATTGGCTCGTTCTTGCTCGTCGTCCTCCCTGCCATGCCACTGGATGTTAGCCTTTGAAACGCTGCCGTTGCAGCTTTCTGCAAGATAGCGACCCCGACCATGAAAGCAACATACATAAGAATGCTAGGCTTGAGGGATCTTGAGGGTCTGTTGGAAAAAAAATATGTCAAAATGAGTAGAAAGGCAGTCAACAAAATCACGCGGTGGGTTCAATGTTCCTAACATCAATTCATGGCAAGATCGCTCACCAAAGCAGTCGCTCGAGTTCTTTTTCCAACGGGGGATGTTGGATGGCATGATTCCTGCCCCCTGGCTAGACCCTATTCTGTACAACCCTTGCTTTGATTGGATACTAGCTTCATTCTTGGCTGGAAAAATGGATTGCCATATCCCGTGTTGTTTTCTTGCGGGATACCCTCTAAAATACTCAAACATGGAAATGGAAACTTAGAAACTCCACATATATGATCGTATATAATCTACTTGCTTGCTAGAATTTATAACCAGCTAAATTCGATTCCATATCCAGCACAAAACGTGGATCCTGAGAAGAGGCCGTGGGAATCTATTGGACATAACTTGTGTTCAGAAAGCCACATAGAACAGGTACATGGTATAGGTTGATATAATTGAGGCAACAACAGACCAATATTAGAGATCATTTATAATTTATAATTTATAGTTACAATCGTCATGAACAGATAACAGCTAAATATAGATTGATAGAATGATCCAGATTTAGTCCATGCACTCCTGAAGACCAGGATGGCCTTCCAGTTGCACCACGGTGTCGTCCAGTCCGTGTGCATCGCCATGAGATGCTGCCCGTTGTGCCGCCCCGGGCCGCCGTGAGCAGCACCAAAGCAACGGTGCCTGGACTGTGCTTCACCTGGACGATCATCCCACTGAAGATGTCATATCCGGCGAAAGGTTGACCCGTGTGAAGTGTTGAGAAGTAGCAATGGTGCCGCTAATAACGGCACCCTCTCATTCCCCATGGCCAAATCCCAGCAAGTTACCTGAAGAGGTAGGACAGAATATTGTCACACTGTGGCCTGAAAACCAAAAACGAAGGCTAACAAGTAGTTTGAAAGCTGTTCTTTATAAATTACAAGAAGCCACGCTGGGTAATGCTGGCCTCCATGGCATGTTTGCCAGTGTGAGTCCAAGGCACCAACTGGAAGCAACTCATCAACATAAAATCAAGCACGAGAAGATTGGGTTGTTTGGGGAAACCTTGGATGGGTACTTGAATCCTTTTTACGGTGGCATAGTTGTGCATGTTTCCTAATCAACTCCTTTTGTTTTTTGTGGGGGCAGTCTATTTAAGATTGGGCATGCTCTATTATATAATAGTATTCAATGATTGGATATTGATCATGCACATGCGAGGGATCTAGATGTAGATCTATGACTATCTCAGGCTTTCATTCTTGTGGATGGTTTTCCCAACAAAGAATAACAATACTGCCCCATTTCCAGGTTGCGTCTATGAGATCAGAACTGCACTAGGGGCATTGACAATATCAATAGAGGTTCAATTCACCATTAATTACTAATCATCAATAGAAGTTCAATTTCAATATTCATTATTATTCCCAAGTGGTCTTTCATGGCCCCCGTTCCAAGTAATAGGTGTCTAATAGGTTTGCCTATCATTCAACCCATCCGCGGTTTTCTTGCCGCGCTGCCGCCTGAGGCCTCGCAGCATGTAGCCACTGTAACCTCTGCGTCCCAAGTGCCACAGGCCTGAGTGATGCTTTGCAGATGGGGAGCAGATTTGCCCTAGCAAACTTAGCAAGCCAAACTTGGCCTTGCATTTCCAACTGTTCAAGCTAAAGTTCGCAAACTCAACTGCTTGAAACTTCTTCGGAATCAACAAGTGACAAATGGAGGTTTCCTAAAATGGGGGTACCCCTAGTTATCATCCATTTATAGATGGATTTTCCATTGTAAACCATCCATTTTTGGGTACCTCCATTTGAGGAAACCCTGCCACAGGTCCGACGGTCGCCGTCCTTGTTGATCCCAGTGGCTTGGCACCTTTGGTGCCTGAGGTGGTGATCACAGGGAGTCGGGACAGCGAGTTGTTGCTTCAAATCGGGAAACGTATCATTTGTATCATGAGAAAGAAATGATTGATAAATTTGGCGAATATTAGCATGTGAGGGTGTTTTTTGGTTGCGTTTGATGTGCCTCAAAAAGGAGAAGAACACACATTGAGACGATTATGCATTGCGCAGTAGGTCCAATTTCACCAGCCAATTCTCGGCAGATGATATCCTAGTGTCGCAAGCGATTTTCAAGCCATGGGTTGCCAAATGCCTTTGGATATTCAATGGGTTGATGTCTTCACACATTTGAAATGGATCTATGGCTAACCAGACACTTGCATATATGTAGCCCTCAATGTTCACATCTTACGATTTCCACAACCCAGATATCTCCAATGATTTTCTATATCAACCCCCCACAAAGATAGAAAAGTTATTTACTGTACCATTATTCTACAGGAGGATTCACATGATATTTCCCGTTATATCCCGCATAGCTAGGTGGTTGCGCTTGGCAGTCGCTGCCGCAGCAAGCGTCGGCGGGTGACCATGGCCTTTTTCTTCGGGCCTGGAGAAGCCAAGGACTGAAGAGGGTGGGAGGCCGGGAGGTATGGCTCAAGTCGAATTATGTTGAATCCTTTGCATGATTTATGTGGTTTGTATATCCCAAATCCAAATGCTGCAAAGAATATGTACCAACATTTATTATCCCAAAAATGACCCACATGTGGGTAACTATGCCATACATGGGGCAGTGGGATGTTGCTGGCATATCCATTATCCAATTGTACACCCTAAAGAACAACGAAAACAAAGGTATTAAATCACCCTGAATACCCTCCGGTAATCAAACGTGGCTTGTTGGAAAATCCCCCTTTTCATCATGGATGGATTGTTTTCCAGCGATCGAAACCTCCATGGAGTTCGGCGATTTCCCAGTCACGTTTGATTGCCGGAGGGTATGTGATTTATTTACATGGTTTGTATTGTTTTTAGGGAACCTGTAAATATGCATTTCAGACAATTATTTAGACTATTCCTGTCCCTTTCTTCTTAGTTCTGTTAAAGAATGAACAGTTCTTGAAGATGAGATGCTTTTCTTATTCCACATGCTGAATTTCCTTTGCCCTTTTGGGTTCCTAGAAGCTCCCCGTATCGGACTCAATTTGAGAAATGGCCAAGCTAAATTGCTCAGCATGGCTGGGGCCATAGATGTCTTTTTCTACAGGTTGATCAAAAATATGGATAGTTCCAAACTGACTGCCACCAGCACTCAGCAAACACATCACGACTGGGTTTTTCCTCATTTGGCCAACTGTAGGCCCCAGGTTCAGGACATCAAAACTTCTCTCATCTTTACAATAAATGTCTCAGATATTTGCAGGTTTCAGGTCAGATTCTGGATGAATTGTAGGCATTCGCTTGG
Source organism: Symbiodinium sp. clade C Y103 (assembly GCA_003297045.1). Taxonomy (NCBI): domain Eukaryota; class Dinophyceae; order Suessiales; family Symbiodiniaceae; genus Cladocopium; species Cladocopium sp. clade C. The sequence continues at coordinate 86,128 of BGPT01001709.1, read as the reverse complement.
ATATTTAACCTTTTTGGGTTTCACCATTCATCCAACAAAAGGTGAAACTTTCAGCAGGGGATCAATTCTTGGTGTCTAAAATCCATGAACCCCCCCATGGCTTGTGAGGAGGACAAAGAGCCTCCTCTGGACCCACGATCTGTGCGGGTCTGGAATCATACCGAGACGCCGTTGGAGGTGTTGGCGTTTCCCAAGGAGCTACGTGAGGAAATTTGGGGAAACCAAGCGGAAAATATGGATCAAGTCAATTCTTACTGAATTTAGCACCAACTAGTTTAGAACTGTGGATTTGGGGATGTCATGGACCATGGGGATGGAATTGCTGGGATATCTATAGATGCCCTTTTCCCACTGGTTGGTTGATTAATAGAGCTGTTTCTTTACCACATCACAACCAATGAATAGGTCCGATGGATGGTGATAAATGATATACAAAGCCAGCCCGTGTATTCTTCTCTGTTGCTAGTACTTCGTGGATTAGTTCTTTAATTCGTTGTGACGCATGAAGATGTATTTCTACTATATAATCAGAGTTAAACTCCTTTTTATTGGGGGGCAGGGTAGTATTTACTAACCAGGCAATTGGTTCATTTTTTTTGAAGGGTATTGTCATGTAAGGCGGGCCATGGAAATGAGAATCAATGGATGTTTGATAGGGATAGACGGGATAGCAAAAATGGAATGTCAACTCATTACCATGGGAATGTAGCCAACTGGCCAAGAAAGAAACGTGGATATTTGACGAAACCAACTCTGGGAATGAACAAATAGAGATGGGGATCAAATCAGAAAAATTCAGACATTTCTAACCTGGTGGAAGGCAAGCAGGTGTTTTTATTTCTTGTCACTTGGAAGGCCTTCTCACAAAGGACAAGAATAGACAGGAGTCGGACGGTTTCAGAGGAGAGTCAGCGATGAAGATCGGGCGTGAGCAGGCGCGAGCACGCAACACCTGCTGAAAGCACACCAAGAGTGGCAAACCTCGAAGAGGTCCGATGCCATGTGACTCTGGCAGCAGTTTGTTGGACGACTGGGTGCGGGAACCGGGCACTTCGTGCGTGCAGCGTGCTGCCAGTTCCTCAGGCAGTAGCCCTTTAGGGTGGAGATTGACAGGTCAACCCATCGTTGGACGAGAGACAGAATGCTGAGACGATGAATTCCAGAAATTGACACGAAAACTCAACCACTGCCAAGTGGGGTAGAATCTGAATTCAGTCACCACAGTTCTACTGGGATGATCCCTGATGTGGTTAGTACCCAGGTATCTCCACTGCATATGTCTTTCACTACTGTTTTTCTCAAGACTTCCTAGCTAAGAAACGCAAAAAGCCATGACAACCCATTAATGTCAGCCCCGGAAATCTATTCACACCTGGGCTGTTTCTAATATGGGCACCATTTTAGTAGCAGATTATATACATCCCTATTGGGAGGTCCCGTCCCATTAATCAACAAGTAGAGCAACAAGGGTTTACTCATCAAACATCTAGCAATCAGTGCTTCTATTCCTTTATCCTGCTTGGTAAGAAATACCAACAAATCCATGATAATCAAGGTTTGGATGAGTTAAATATAGTTAAATCATGTTAAATTGTCGTTGGTATCACATTAAAACCGCTTGATCTGTCCTTGTTCAGCGAGACATATCATCCCACTGGCGATGCGTGGCCGCGGCAGGAAACGATGCCGTACATCCTGGGTGGCGATCGGCTGCAGGTGCCAGGAACGTCGCATGTGGACATCCAGGTGGGGCCGTTGGGGGAAATGATGGCATCGAAATGATGGCCTAACAATGTTGGGGAAACAAAGGGGTTTTTTAGCAGCAACCTTGGGATTTGACATGATTTGACTCAGTTATGTTTGAGCTTGGATTTTTTGTCAAGAAACATCGGGATTGAACCAGAAAGAGCGGGGCAATCTTTTATCTATTGTGTCATCATCCAAGTTGTCTGCCCAGTTGTTGGCTCAAGGAGAAAAATGAAGAAAACCTTGGTTCTTCGTAAGTGTTGCTTACCCGTAAATAATGTGCAAACCTTTTCCAGAAGCTTGGATGCCTTCGTAGCCACACACTTAGAAACTTGCTAATTATGTGAGAGGACCTCCCAGTAAAGGACCCGCAAAACACCAAGGAGTGGTTGGTATACGCCTCGGCCCCTAATGCAGATTGTCAGCATGCCTATAGGTTCCACCTGCTTGAAAACCAAAATGACCATCAACATTTAAAATTCAGATGAAACAAATAAAAACTGCATATCTTCCTACTTGGATTCCACTCAACCCACTTAAATTCCCACTCGGCCTCATTTTATGCCGCTTTCTTTGAACGCAACTATTAAACCACCTTGGCAACCCGACCGGTTTCCCCATGTTCCCGCAGGTTCCCCACCCTGCAGCGCATAGGTCGCCCCAAGGAGCACCTTCTGCCGCATGGCGCTGCGGCGCCGCGACATGGCGGCCATGGTCAACGTGCCCAAGGGCTCCAGTGTGCGGATCGACGCTGGGCCACGGGATGGGGCAAGGGGATGGCTTGGAATCGAGGGACAACAGAGGGTTTTTCAACACTTCTCAATTAACTTGGGTTTGGATAGTGGCTTACGGTTGACTTTAATGGATTGTTTCCATGGGTTGGTCTACCATAAATTAAACAGCGGTACCCAAATGGACTGACTATAGTTGGTGGGCTTGGGTTTCCCCTAACTATAATTAGTCCACTTACAAGTGGAAAAAAATGGTTAGTTTTCAACGTCAACTTAACCAATTTTAAATGGTTAATGTGGAAATTGCATGAAATTGCTATTTAGTGGATGTGAGGGAGCGGTTCGAAGCGGTATCCATATTCCCAAGTGGGGAGCCAGCTCGAGCTAAGGACAAACCACATGGTAATTACCCTCTGGTAAACTAACATAACTATGGAAAATCACAATTTTTAATGGGAAAATCCACTATCAATGGCAATTTTCAATAGCTATGTTAGTTTACCAGAGGGTAACTAGTTCTGACTCAAACAATTGGTTAATCTAAACTAACTAATATCAACCAATTTCAAATGGTCAATCTTTTTGATATCCATCAGAGGGTGAGGAAGATTTCAGACAACTGTTGGTTTTATTCTGGTGCGGTAGTTGACACAGCAACAACACAAGCACATACACACACACACACACATATTTAAAGCTCCCATCACCATGTTTTGTGGTGACCATAAGTGTCATAACTCATTATGGTATAGTGGTGGTATGTTCACCATTCCCAAATGGGTGGTTTATGCAACCTTGGAAGTTGGAAACCCAACCCTGGCCAAGGATGTGCTCAACGACAAGAGTTCCTTGGATCTGAGATCCCGTTGTAGCTGAAGAAAATATCGGAATCCCATGGAATAGCTGCTGGCCGCATGAGTCATGTTTGAGGAAAAAGTTGAGGGAAACCAATATCATACCATAAGAATCCATAAGATATGGGTTTGCCCCATTGTTCCTGCGGGTTTTGCCTCAAAACAACAAGCCAGAAAAGAACGGTGAAGTTGATCCAGCTGCCAATGAACCCCGTGGGCCTTGGTCAAGGTGAGATTGAGGGAGGTCCGATGGAAGTTCGAATTGCGGATGCTCGGCGGGAAGATGTTGGTTTGGCTTGAAGTTCTCAACGGGTACCATTCAAAATGGGCATGTAATTTAAGGTTTGATGGGGTTGTAAAGCAGTTCAACATCATTCAAACGCGACATTTCGGCATGTTTCCGTGCGACACCTCTTTTTGTCACTGGAAGATGCTGCTCTAAATATGGATTTTCCCAAAGGGATAGGAGAAGAAGTCTTGCTACAGCAAACCACACCTTTTGATCCACAAGTCGAAACGCTGACCCAGATGGCCCACGTGGATGGGAGTTCCATTTCATCATTGGGGGGTTTGTTTCATCATTTCTATCTTCAAAGACATGCCGACCAGCATTGAATTGGTAGGAAAGTAACAGCAGGCCGCTGGAGAGAGAAGTGTGCGATAGACTTGCGACTTACAAATATATAGTTCGATCTTCGCTATACAGCTGCAAATCTCTTGAAAATGTCTTAAACATCCCGATTTAGGTGGTCAACATCCCCATTTTATATCCATATTATCCATGTTCATCCATTTTGGCTGAAGAAAGAATTGTTTCTGGCCATCCCAAAACACTAGGAGAAACTCATCAGTTTCAAGCACATCCTGGCACAGTGCGGCCCGTTGCGGCGCAAAAAAAATCTGAGGATTTGCAAGTGACCTTTGATGATGGCTCTTCCTTCGACATCTTCCCAGGTGACGGGATGAAGGGCAGGGCCGTGACTTGTTGTTTCTTTTCATGGTTGGATGGGATGACAGGGAAACTTCATGAAATGTTTTGACATCATGGCACAGATCATCGTTATCATCATCATCATCATCATCATCATCATCATCGTAAATAGTTGTAAATTTATTATAACTAATTGTAAATAATTGCAAATAATTGTAAATATACTGTAGGTATCTAATGGTCTCTAATGTTCGCTCAAATTTACCCACCGAATCACTTTGATGAAGGGCCTGGGAAATTCTCCGGGGCCATGTTTGGGGCTATCAGCTGGGCCTTGGGGAGGACCTTTGTTCTGGCGCTTGTCTCGCAACGTCGAAGATGCATCTTGGCGTAAGGGCCGCAAGGGTCATCACGGTGTTGGATACAGCACTGTTTCATGCTGGGGAAAGCTTGGTGTACATAGGCGTGGGTCCTGGGCTATGTTGCTTGTTTCACACGAAGGCATATAGATTAGATAGTGTTTTAGCATGTTTTAGCTAAGTCTGGCTGCGTGATTGTAGGAGAATGATGGGAGTTTCATAGGATATAGATCCCTCACACGTTTCTTACTAGTCGAGGGAAAAATCAATTTGCCCAACATCAAGGACTTACGTCGATGGGAATTGTATGGAATTGTATGTCAAGCGGCTGGTCCTCTTCCTTGGGTCATTGAGTCATTTGGACTACTATACCGATACCCATTTGAACAAAATCGTCTCTGATCACTTCTCCCCATTTCCTTTCATCACATCATGTTGGTTGATTGAAATTCCAATTGAATGTAGCTCAAAACCTCACCACTTACGCTAAAATACCTTGATTTGAAGACATCTTCAAAGCATTTCAAAATCATATGTGCACGTATGTATGTATAATTATGTATACATATTGCATTATATACATTCAAACACCTTCAGCCCCCCACATTCTTATACACACCTTCATGCCTAGTATGTGTTTCCAAGATCTTCAAACACCAAACTCATCTTTTTGTTTAATGATTATTGCCCCGTATTCCAACATGTTCCAAAAGTAAGAAACATTCTGGATTTGTTGAACCATTTATTACAGATTTAAAGTTCGTTGTTGTTTTGAATCAGGTTTTCCCCATTATACCACCATCATACAACCAGTATTGTTGGTCAAATCCTTCAGGTGGAATTCCAGGTGGCGGGGCTGCTGCGTTCGCACGACGGCCGCGTGTGTTTCAAGGTGGTGCGGGAGATGGGTTCCGAAGCGGCAGAGATGGGGGGTTTTTCCGGTGGGAAAACTGAGGAATTCTCCGAGGGTATACCCTCTGGTAAACTGGTAAACTAACATAACTATGGAAAATCACCATTTTTAATGGGAAAATCCACTATCAATGGCCATTTTCAATAGCTATGTTCAATCACCAGAGGGTATCATGGAGATAGAATGGGAATACCATTGGAATATGATCTTCAAACTGGTTGAATCGATGGAAGGAAAAAGCGAGGGGAAACCAGCACAAAAAAGGAAAAGCACATGAGGGTATTTTGGTGGGTTTTACCAAGGAGGGCCAGGCCCAGACTTGGATTTACGGTGAGTCTATCGACATATTGTATTCTATTGCTGGGTGGGCTTGCAAACCAGAAACATAGGTGGGGGTAGACTTAAGCAATCGAATTGTGATAAACCATGGGGGTTGAACCAAGAGACAGTTGTGGACGCTTCACGGGCCACAGGCATGTAGCATGTTTGGCCACATGAAATGGTAGCGACACGTTGGCTTACGCTTTCTTGGTTGTTCCCCACACGACTGGAAGTTTTCCCAACATGTTTCGACCTTGTTTCGGCCAAGGTTGCGACTGGCGGGGCGCACCCATGTCGCGTATCCGCGTGATTTCGGCGGGATTTCTAGGAACCAAATATCTGCACAAAGGCGGGGGTTTGGGAGAATGGTGATGAACCCATGGATGGAATAGGGCACGAGATTTTCAAACCCTGTGCTCCAGGTATAGTATATGAAACCTACATTTTGGACCATTGGGACTAGATTTGTGCCATTTTGAAGCTAAACGTTGGGAAGCAATGGTAAAGATACAATGCAGGAGCATTTGGGCACTGGTTGATTGGTGGTTTGCAGTTGTGTGAGTTGTAATCTTCGGGATATTCTATAGAGTGATGAACCCTTCGAAAGGGACTGCCGGGATTTTGAATCCCAGAACTGGTTGAAGGGTGAGGCACCCCAGTGTTCAGTCGGTTTCTAGCCCCCCATGGAGTACAGCTATATTCCCCACAAAGCGTAGTTAACCAAGTTATAGTCAAGTTAGCTATCTAGGGGGCCTCACCTTGTGGTTTCCTGTAAATTTTCCCTGAAACTACTTTAGTGATGAAACCATTGGTTGAAGGATGTGAGGGAGCAACCTGTGCAGTGCGGGTCATACCTACAGGAACATCACTTGATGGCAGAAGTAACATCCAGAGGTTTGGTCGCCAGGGGCTCCAGGGTCTTGACCCATACCCTATTCAAGACTGGCGTAATTATGCTGAATATTGCGGAATGCCATGATGCTGTGGTTGGTGGGTGGGGAAGTCTTGTTTTCTGCTTTGAACGTGTAGCTATTGTAGCTGACTTCGTTGCATGTTTCTGTCCCGCTCATCTCTGCAGGCGCCTTTGAGCTAGGAGTCACAACCCCAAACGGGACATTTGCATCCTGGAAATTCAAAGAAGCACAATTTATTTCGGTTTGGAAACTACGCCTCAATAATGAACGATTGAACTTGGGGCCTACAGTTTCTCAACACTTTTGCTCGAAACCTTTCCTTCTGCTTGGGGGTGCAGTTGGGGTCATGAATAAATACCACTGTGGCAAGAACTTCCACAAGTTGGGACATAAAATCCCTTCACTTACGTGCTTGACTGCTGATCTCCCGAGATGGCGATGGAGAGAGAGAGAGAGAGAGTGAGAGAGAGAGAGATGGTGGAATCTAAGCCACTTCAGCCAGGTACCATGTATCTGGCCAAGATTGTGCCCGTTCAGGCAGTTGAAGCTCGTCAGCTTGGTCAGCTGGTAGCTGGGGAGTGGTGTAACCACTCCCAAGTATTTTCCAGGAATCAAAGATGTTCAATTGAACATGACCATTTGTGATGGAATATGCATCAATCATGAAGTTAGAGTAAGAAATGATTCGAATGTGGGACCGTTCATTACTAGGTTGAGATGACCACAGGGTATCACTGGTGCTATGAGATGCGATGAGAAACTTGCTGAAACACATGGTTTTTATCAAGAAATATGTGGTTTTCCCGACATCTTTTCCTAGAACCATTGGGGACCAAGTCAGCCGACTGTTTGGTGAAGGGATTTTGGCTCTTGGACAAGGTAACTTACGATCAGCATGTGGCTATAGTCCGTGGAAGATTTGTGGAAGGCCCTTGACATGTGCAGTCTTATCCATAGGTTTGTTCATATTTGTTCCAGTCAGAACAGGTGAAGTTCCTGTTTCCATGCAGCACCGAACGAAAATATGACATGGAATCCCTTATCCCTTGATCCAACAGGAACCAAAGGGAACAACCGGAACTTCTGAATGGCCGGATCCACTGGTTGAGTCGCTTTAAAACATCTTTATATAAATCAAGTTTCAGGGCCGCAAGTGGCTGGAATATCGTGCCATTTGATTTCAAGCGTGGCAAATGGACAGGGCTAGATTGGGAAACATCAATGTATCGACCGATGCGCGCTCATCTAGTACGTGTATTGGGTGGTCAAATTTCCCATGTTTGTTGGCAACAATCCCCACGACCAGGTTTTTTTGTGATTTTGGCAGGATTATGTCTTTTTCAGATGTCTCTGTTGCACAACAGCTTGCATCATTCAGAGAACTTTTTTGCACGAATATTTTAGCAATATGTTGTGGGAAGACCTTGATGTTTGCTGTACATGGCATAGTTGTTCACTTGAAACCATGGTTCCCACAAGTTTTCCATTGAAACCAAGCGCCTTCAACTTTTGCAGCTAGCCGTCTGTGCCATGCCGCCTCTAGCTGCGTCTAAGGAGGAGACGGTCAACGCGTTTCGAAAGATTACTGGCACCTTTGGACAACCCGAAACCATTATCCACTTCGAGGGCTATGTGAAAACCGCTGCTTGACAGCAGGTTACCAGGGTGAAAATGATGAGACTCGGATAATTTGTGAAGTCCTTAGCATGATTAGATATTATTTGTAAGTGAGGGTTTGTCCCAATATATTCCACCGGTTGCCTGGTTACTCTCTATAGTTCCTGACTTCAGGAATCATTCGAATTCGCCGATGTGCTGGGCAAAGGTTGTCCATGCTTGGCTGGTGCATCCAGCATACCCTCTAATTTCATGTAATTTCACGCAAGGAGCCACGGAAAGTTTTCCATTTGCAGAAGATTTACCCGTTAGTCGGACGGGTGATAAAATCCGTGATTTTCCTAGATTCCCAGCGGTTTTTTCTTCCACATGTCTTGTGGGGTTTCTTGGCCAAAAAGGACACGGGCGCACACATGTTGATCTTCGAGGACTTTGGGGAGAGCTTATCAAAGATTATGAGCTGCTTGGATGGAAAGGGGGGGTGCACGTGGTGGATATTGGTGGATTGGTGGGCCGGGGTGAAACTTGGAAAATTATACTTATTAGTGGTGATTGTTGGGTGACAATTAACTTGGGATTATAGTTATTCTGAATGCTGCCAATTGGTAGATGTGAACGATAAAATAGAATGGTACTTGTGGTTTAGTCCAATGTATGTTTGCGTTGGGTTTTGAAATGTGTTGTTCCATCGTACTTGGCATGATGACCCTGGCTAAGACTCTGAAGGTTTTGAGGTTTGCACCAACTACTTACTGTAGATCTGTAGTACAAATGGCATTCAAACGACATTTTTTCAGGCTATCAATGGATGAATGTGGGTCAGCGAGGGGTTCCAACTGAGAGTTTTACCAATGACAGGTGGGAATACTACCAATATGGGAGGGTAAACGCAGCTGCCTGTTTTGACTGCGACTTGTTGAAACTAGCAGCCAGGACACGATAGGCCATGAACATGAAGGTGTTTCAGAAGTGGGGAACCCTCAAACAAAAAAAACAATTGGAGGCAAGAATCATACTGCCATGAATATCATGACAATTTCTGGTGCACAAATCCAAATGCCATGTCAAGTCCTGGTTCAGAGGCTCCAATTCTGAGATACTCTCGGTAGAGGACAAGGACCAATGTCGCTTGGCAGATTTCGGGTGGCTCGTTCTTGATTGGATCAGTGGATCCAAATGGGTCGTGTTAGGAAATTGTAGGGTTGCTGGTCCTGGGATGTCCTGGTTGACACAAAAATCAGCGAGCAACTAATGGTGGTCTTTGAGCTGTCAGATGAGACTCTCTTTGGTCGATGGGAATCATGACGCCACTTCTATCACGTCCACATGCGATGGCAGTATGGGAATCGTGCCAGCAGCGACAAATGGATATCATCAAGCTTATATCATCTCAATATATCTTAATATCTTAATTAATCTTAATTATATCATATCATCTTTATATCATTTTATATCATCTTACATCATCTGATCGTCATCTTATATCATCTGATCGTCAGTGGTTGGTATAGAATGGAGATGGGGACTTTGATGGAGTTGAAATGGGCTGGTTTGGGGGGGAAAAGTGAGTTCCCAGGGGAAAAAAAAACATGCCCTTCAGCAATCTACCTGGGCCATGCAAAGTCAAGTCTCTCATTAGAGATGAATTTCCCCTTCAAAATGGTGGATTTCCCAACACCACTTTTTTTGAAGTTTTATCACGTGAAACGGTGGGAAATCATGATAAACAATAATTCACAACCATTTTACCTCAGATCATCCCATTCATTCCCACTTCTACTAGTTCTTGTGACTCTGATAACCACCATTTCACCTTCTGAAAATGATCAAGGTGTGATTTCCCAAGGCCACCCCCACCCCCATAGGCAAAGATCACGGAAAGCCAGGTGCCGAAGACTTGCTGAAGGCCGTGGCCTCGTTGCACAGTTCCAACATCTTCCACTTGGCCTTGTCCCCCGAGTCTGTCCGCCTCAGACGCTAAACGGAAGAACCAGACATGGACAGGAGGGAAAATAGGGTGAGCACCTCCCCAAAGGTGATGTTTGGTGGTTTATAGTTGCGATGAACTGAACTTTCCCGAGGTATTGGAGTGATAAACCAACTTATATAGCTAACGAAGAGGAAACCGAGAAGGTTTTAGGACCAGCCTGTCGAGATCGCTGAGGACGGGATGGCTGCTGGGATGCAACGAGATCATGGAACGAGATGACGGGATTTTTTTTTTGACTCTCCAGTGGTGAACGGAGGGAGCGGTGAAGGAACTGTGGGTACCCATATTCCCTATCAAATGGGGAGCAAAGGAGCTACTTGGAGTTTCCCAACCACATGATAGTTGAGACGATGGCTTGCTGGTGATTTGAATTGATCCAATCCCAAGACCCAAACTACAGAGGGGATTACAACAGGGGCATGTGGCAACCCAAAGCGCCAAATCACCAGATAAAATTTCACATGGATATATGATACATTCTAGAAAAGAAGAAGGGTGTTGTCTTGTTTTTCCACCTGGAGCTTCAGCAGTTTGTTTTTGTTGGAGAAGTGCTGGAAACATGAGGTCAAGTTGTACTTTTGATCCATGTTTGTGGTCTCCCCAATTCAATCCTCACGTTTCGTGGTGAATTCCTATAGGAAATGGGTACTGCTTTCCCTGAAACTTCCTGGAAACCCCCATGACATGTGCATGAAATCCCTGAAAATCGTCATATTTTACAGCTAACTCATCATTTTTATCGTCTATTTTCATGGGCCATGGCTTCCAAAGCGTCAAAAATCCCTGGGAAATCCCATCCAAGGCATGGGTCGGATGCGTTTAAAGTTAGCCGATCTGGGCACCTTTGAACGGCCCTCCATGCCCGTCTCGCCGCGCGCGGCCACTCAACTAGGCCCGGGATGTGCTCCGTAGTAGATTTAACTACTATAACTGGGTCATTTTTGGGGTAATGGATGCAGCCTCTATGGAGCATTTGGGATAGGATTGGTCATGAAGATTGGGATTTGTTTGGAATGGAGTTGTGGGGATACAAATGAACACATTCATGGGCCATTGGCCATTGGGATTTAAGATGATTTAATCAATACATCATGGTGATGAATAGGATACCTCTTGCGAAACCAACTGGGACACGTACTTTGATACTTGTTTTTTTTTATTTTTTCTTTGGTATTCTTTTGCCATGGGGGTATATACTGATCAGGTGTAACAACTTGTTGTTGTTTGATGAGTTTTTTTCTTGAGTTTAAACTTTAAACAGATGAATATTGATTGGATAAGGTCGAAACATCCCACCAAGCCTTCCCACATGCTCCATGTATGGTATATTTGTCTATATTCGCCTTATTTGTTGGGTCATTTTTGGGATGTGAATGTTGGTAAATAGTTCAGAGATGGAACATTTGGGGATGGGATTATATAGCCATGAACATCGGGATTGGGAGATTTCTGGGGAATTCATAGCGATTAAACAATGTTTTAGCATGATTCAATGGATTGGTTAATGGGAAAATTTACAGGAAATCCTAGGAAAACCCATGGTTTCCTGTCTTGTAAATTTTCCCATTATACTGAGTACTAGTGACTCAGGACTTGTAAAACAATCTCAAATTCCGGCAAGTCCTATGTCATCATACTGCGTAGGTTCCCTCACTTGGTTCTCTCNATCTCAAATTCCGGCAAGTCCTATGTCATCATACTGCGTAGGTTCCCTCACTTGGTTCTCTCGGGTCCTAAGTCATCAGCCTTCTGAACCTCAAAGATGTTGCCAAAAAAGGCCCTATGAAGGTATCTTCTCAAAGATAGGAAAAGTCCAGGGGCTACATGACATAGGACTTGCGTGAAATTCAATATCCGGCATTCACCATAGTAGGGTTCACGTGACTTGGGACTGGGGGTCATAGATGTCCTTCACCTCTCGGCCAGTAGCCGTTCAGAGGTCGTGCAGTAGNNNNACATTTATTGTTATTTTAGTATTTAGAGGGTTTTTTGTGGCTGGTTTTTTAGTTAGTTTAGTGGAGAAATAAAAACGGCAGCTGTAAAACTACAAACAATAAAAACTACAACAAATACAAAATAACCAGGTAATAACAAAATAATTGTAACAAGCCACACTAACTGAAAAACAAATTAAAACTAAAACATCACTAAAATAACGAGAATGTAACAAAGAAAATAGATAACAAAAAAATCACCAAACACGAAAAAGCAAAAAGACCAACAAAAACAAAAGCAATAAAAAAAAATACACGAAAAAAAAACACACATATACAAAAAACACTACAAAAAAAAAAACGTCAAAACCCAAACAACAAATTTAAGAAAAAATGTATATAGTATTTTGTAATTTGTTTCTTGTCGGTTTGATATTTCTTACATTTATTGTTATTTTAGTATTTAGAGGGTTTTTTTGTGGCTGGTTTTTTAGAGGAGCTCTGCTAGACAGCAGTGTGCGCGAAAAAGCCAAGATCTCACAACTCCTGAGTCATGTGCAAGATACCTTTTTTTGATATATGTTGTGCACCTACTCCCAGGTCATCACTTTGTGACCCCAAATTATTCCCAAATTTTGTTGGAAAAAAGATCGGGGAAATCAGGTACTTTTAAGCAAGGTATGCTCATGACATAGGACTAGCACTGGGATTGCAGGGCCTAGTCCCAGGTCATCAGCTTTTGGGGCCACACGCAAGCCAAAAAAAAAAACTAATCCCAGGTCTCGATAAAAAAAAACACAAAAACTGCCTAATCCCAAGTCATCCAATTTTTTTTTTCTCTGTTTTTGGCCCTCTGGTGACTCAGGACTTGTCGAACAATCTCAAAGTCTGGCAAGTCCTATGTCATCAGACTGCGATGATTCCCTC
>BGPT01001709.1:60703-70967 GCA_003297045.1 Symbiodinium sp. clade C Y103 | reverse complement strand
TAAAAAACAACACAGAAACAACCTAATCCCAGGTCATCCAATTTGTTTTTCTCTGTTTTTGGCCTTCGGCAACTCCCAGGTCATCTGACCCCAGTATAACCAATCCATTGAATGATTTCACCAATGAATCATGGTGATGCAAGATGATGCCCTGAATTTCATGATTCACGGCTTCGCAGGTTGGCGCAGTTATGCAGCACCAGTTGCTCGGGCTAGACATAGACCCTGCTTGGAAAGATCAAGATTTCACCACTGAGATTTGTGGAATCTTTTGGGAGAACTATGGGATTTATTGGTTTCATTGTAGGATTCACTAAGCATATTATGGGAGATGATCAATATCATGGGATTTTCCATGGTACATTGCTGTCTTTTATTTCCCCTTGGTAAGTGAACTTCACCAGTTGGTGAATCTGCAGACCATGTTTGTTATCCTTTTCCGCAGTACTGTTGGAGCGGAATCATGTTGCAACCAGCTCCAGTTCAGCCACAGCAACCAAACATAAAAGGTGATAGAGAAGAACATGCATGCACGCATCATGCCGTCATGCCGGCCATGAAATTGTTCGATTCCTGGGTAAACCATGGATTCTGGTTTTCCATGTTTCCATCCCATTTTTCAGGGTTGCTCCAACTCATTATAGGTAAATGATAGCCACGAGGGGAGTAAATGGGTTACTTTACCATACCATTATATATTTATTCAATTTACCTCTCTTGTTGTACCTGAGGTGTTTAAGCAATCCTGTTTTTTGTTGATGGATTGACCATTGTACCAAGTAACTAGCTTTTCACGAGTACCTTCCCCCAAACATCGCCGGTCACAACAGAAAATGTTCCTATATCCTCAGGAAAAAAATCCTTGACCCAGCAAAAAGATATGATAAGTCTACATATATATATATATATAGGTTATTTCAGTAAGGTGGGCAATGTTGGTAAACAAAGATGTTGGGAATTTAGGCACTGCGGCGCTGCCCATCAAATTCCATTAAATTCCCATTCTACTTACATGAAATACGAATAACTATCGTGGTAACTCAACAGTGTATCCCGCAATATTCCCATAAATCCCCATTTGACCGCCTTTACGTTTGATGACATCGCATGAAGTCCCATTCAATCACCATTAAGCCATATTAAACCATCATTATGTCTCCACATTTCCCATTACTGTAACGTCAAAAACGATCCACACAAATGACCATGAAATCCCAATTCAATCCCCATTACTTCCCCATAAATCCACATTTTGTCCACCGTTATTTTACCCATATCTTACCATTATATTCCATCACATCCCCAAGATTTAAACTCAAGAATCAAGAACTCACAATGTTTCCCCCATAGCTCCATAAATGTATCATGATTAAATATATCTCCATGATACCTCCATAAATATTACCATATATTACCAGTATAACTATATTCCATACCCTCTGGTAAACTAGAATAACTCTCGAAAATCACTATGTTAATACGTAAATCGATTCGCTATACCCTCTGGTAATCAAACATGGCGTGCTGGAAAATCCACCATTTAGTTCGATGATTTTTTTCCATATGAAACCTGCATTTAGCTCATGGATTTCCAATTGCCATGTTTCATCGGATTGGGTTAAGGGTAAATTTACAGGAAAACATTGATTTTCCCATGAAATATAGGGGTTTTCTGTAAATTTTCCCTTGACCCAATCCAATGAATGTTTGATTACCAGCGGGTATTCCATAATCCCAACGTGTTTTCCCTGTGTTTTCCCTAGCGCCCAGGAGATTTCTGGACGCAAAGCGTTGCTGCGGGTGGTCCAACGTGCTAAGGTGTCCAAGAAGAAGGTCGGATTTGGGTGGAACAATGGCGAAGGCTGGGGGAAAAATCATGGATTTTAGCATGATTTCGCCAACAAAAAGTGGGACTTCAAAGGATTTTCAGCAACAAACAGGGGATTTAAGATGAGTTTATCCAACAAAGATGGGATTTGAAAGGCCTTTAGCCAACACACATGGGATATCATGGGATGTTTATTGAATCAACCAAAAAGTGTGATTTTAATCACAGTAACATTAACCAACAAAAATGACATGTTGAGTCATGTTAACCAACAAAAAACTGAGTCAACATGGTGGAATTATCCAGCATAAATGGCATGTGAACCAACAAAACTTGGTTAAGATGGTTGATCTTTTGATTTTAAAAAGAAAACATGCAGACATGTTTTGTGATAATTTTGAGTGGAAGCAAAACATGATAAACATGTTTGTAATCATGGGGCTTGTGTCACAACCAAGGGATTTTTTATATCTACTTCCAATATGCAATATGATGGGGAGAATCACTGCCCGTTGTGGAAATACTTCTTGACCAGTCTAGTGGGACAGCTGAATTTTGAACGCTGCTCAGTTAGCTAACCATACAACCATTTTTGGTGAAGGCCTTGATGGGCGCCACTAGTCAGAACAGAGTTCATCCCCGAAATCAGGCGAGCATGCTATTAGCTAGCAAGATTTCAATCTTGATTACATCCCCTACACTGGAGATCAGCTTGATAGTTTGCGAAATGATAGTCCCGTCAACTCCAAGTTTTGCCTAAGTATTGACACTGTTGCTGGTTTTATTAGGGTCCAGGTTGAAACCAAGCGGGGTAGAACCAATAGTAAACCATACCTTGTTCGCCATCATTCACCCAAGTTTACTATTTGGGGACCAATAGAAACTACAGATTCCCCGGAACTGGCTGGCGAGACATTTTCCAGATTATAGGTGAGTAAAAAACATGAAAGTCCTGCAAAATTTCCCTTAACTCAATCCGATTCTCAGTGGGGAATAAGGTTTGGGTAAAAAATCTTGGCCCGTACCAATCCAATGACTGGAGGTCACCAATTGGGGCAGCTCAGTTACTCAGTTCCTGTAGGTCGAGAAGTTGCCCGACAGCAAGGTGCTCAGCAATGTGTGCCTCGGACGAACTGCGCAGATTGGGCAAACCTGGATGAATTGTGGGCAAACAAAATAGTTTGATTCAAGTAAAATCCACACGAAACTCTTTGGTGTTCCATCAGCATAGAGTATCCGGTAGTGAAAGGAGGGAGCGGTGGAGGGAGCTCCGGGTCTTCATGTTCCCAACAAAAATAGGGGAGCCAGTTGCAGCTACGGACTGAGTTTCCCGACCACCTGATAGATAATTAACATTAATTTACTATAACTAGGAGTGGAACACTTGGTGAATTTCAATATTAACTACCACATGGTGGTTGAGTCATTGGATCGGTTAATGGGAAAAATTTACAGGAACCCCCTACATTTGATGGTACAAACCATGGTTTCCGGTTAAGATTTTCCCTTTCACCAATCCATATTTTCCATATTTTTCTATATTTTTCCATATTTTTATACCCCGCCAGGTTCCAACAACACATCACCGTGGCATCTCAGCCCCTTCCAAAAAAGGGGTCCATCTCGCCTCCGCGCTCCGCGGGCCCAGGAAGAGTTTGGAAATCCTTCCGAGTCTGAGCCGCTCGGTGTATCGAAACGCTGATGTTCCAAAGCTATTCCCTGGGTGGAAAGCCATGCGAAAATGGCCCATTTGTAGATGATTTACCATTGATTTACCTATTAAATGTAATGTTAATATTAGTTATTTTCCATAGCTATATATAGTTTTGTTAAATTCCCAGGGGATAAGACTTCTGCAAGAGTTGGGCTCTTCATGTTTTGTTTTTTCGTACAGAGTTTGCCTTCAGTGAAGCGATATTGGGGATATGTGATATGTGAGGAAATCCAGGATGTCCCGTTGGTTTGTGATGGACTGCGCAGCAAGACACTTGCACCTGCTGCCTTTGGGGTTCAAGGGATAGATATCCACTCGTTGCTGCCTGTGTTCTCAATTCGTTTCAGCTCATCATGAAGACCTTGCTGACTGAGGAAACCCTGAAGGTGCCNGGGTTCAAGGGATAGATATCCACTCGTTGCTGCCTGTGTTCTCAATTCGTTTCAGCTCATCATGAAGACCTTGCTGACTGAGGAAACCCTGAAGGTGCCAAAGGGCGTGAAGATCACCATCAAGTCCAAGAAAGTGGAGGTGAAAGGCAAACATGGAGACTTGACTCGTGACTTCAAGCATTTGCCGATCGAGCTGTACTTGGGGGATGGTGGCAAGAAAGTCATTGCCCGCATGTACTTTGCCAAGAGCAAGCAGTGCTCCATGCTGAACACCGTGTGCAGCCACATCAGCAACCTGTTTGATGGTGTTCAGAAGAAGTTCGAGTACAAGATGCGCCTTGTCTATGCGCACTTCCCCATCAACGTGAACATCATCAACGGTGGCAAGACGATTGAGATCCGAAACTTCTTAGGAGAGAAGGTGGTGCGAACCGTGCACATGATTCCCGGGGTGACTGTTGATAAGAGTGCCTCTACCAAGGATGAATTGGTTGTCACCGGCACTGACATTGAGAACACTGGCCGTTCCGCAGCCCTGATCCATCAGTCCTGCTTGTGCAAGAAGAAGGATATCCGAAAGTTCTTGGACGGCATCTACGTGAGCTCCCACGGTGTCAAGGAAGACTAAGTCGACTCAGTGTGATGAGATCAGGCATCATGGGACGAACTNTATCCGAAAGTTCTTGGACGGCATCTACGTGAGCTCCCACGGTGTCAAGGAAGACTAAGTCGACTCAGTGTGATGAGATCAGGCATCATGGGACGAACTAGCAACGAGCGGAGGAAAAAAATTAGGGGAAGTGCGGCAGCGCTGCTTGCTTCGAATTGATTGCCCCTCGGGGTGACTTGTTGCAACATTGTTGTTTCCTTTCAGAATCTTTGATTCTCTTCATATCCACCAGCACTGGTGCCACATTTTTTGCCCATGTTTTTTGATGTATATCACTTCAAAGGTTGTCTAATGATGCATGATACATTCAGAATCTATGCAAGGTGGAGGCCCCACTCAGCGAAGTTGTTCATCACTGGGTTCACTATAGGTTATAATAGATAGTTGTAACATAATATCAATAACAATAGCTTAATGCAACTTATAACTTTGCTATGCAAAGTTCATCAAGTTTATCAAGCAACAAACATTACCGGGATGCCCAGCAAATGCTGTGCCGAGGACGGAGTCACCACAAGGCCACCACCTCCAAATCTGCGGTGTCGCGGGAGATGCGGATGGAGCTACTGGCGGAGCTTTCTGGAAAGATATTTTGATGGATGATGTATTTAATGTTAGGGGAACTGATCACCATCATGTGTGTGTTGTTGTTTCTTTTGTCAACCAAGGTTGCGAGAGTTTGTTTGGGGTGGAAACTCCCAAATACACATGGTGGTTTCCTGGGTAGATCTTGGCGAGTGCTATGTGGTGGAAAGCACTTCCAAACCTTGAAAATGTGGTGAAACGTTTGAAGAATCCTGAAGGATGGTGGTTCGAGAATTCACTTGATTTACTGCTTTTCTGGTCATTCCTCTATGAGTTACTTCTGACCTTCCCTGTGAGCTGAGTCAGGTTTTTTGCTGAGGGCCTTCGATGTAGCATCACTGGGAAATGGTGGGATACAGGGTTATACCCCGCTTGCCAACCAAGTTTATGAACAATCTAGCTACAAGCTGGTGTCACATAGTTAGCTAGGGCTAAGTTGCTTTACAACTAGTTTAACTAGGTGTTTGCTGATTACAACTAGGGTTAGGTTGGTTTTCCTTGTGTGAAAGGCAGCTCTATTTGAGCTGCCCCAGACCGCGGCAAACCGTGGTGGCTGAGGTTTTCGATGTTTGCTGAGCTGGATCCCTTGCACTTGTACGAACTTGCCAGGGAATTTCAGGGTCCTTTCTATGTACCTCGGCACCGCTGGCGCTCCGAAGGATGGGGTCCCTGCAGTTGGTGAGGGGGTCATCGACGGCGCTGGTTTGGAACCCTTAAGAATTGTCTAGTCTGATGAGGATATCTTCCATAAATGAGTGTGTTTAACAGATTTGACCAACCAAGGCCAAGTTCAGCGACTTTTTTTGGTTTTCTCTTAGTTCTTGAGTTTCTGCCTTTCTGATTAGTTAGAGAAGTGGTTCCTGGTTATGAGCCGATGATCGATCAAAAAGTTTGACCTCCATCTCCCATCAAGTTCGCTAAGCTGTACCTCAGGGGGTCACTTTGGTACCCCTAATCAATTATCGCCATTTGACCCTTTCTTGTATATTCCTAACCACTCCAAGACCCCTAGTTTATTCACAGTTGTTGTAAGGTCATGTCCTATTTTAGTTTTGCCATTTGGTAATTTAGATAGCCATGGAAATCATCAATTTGTAAAAGGTAAATCATCTATAAATGGGCATGTCATGTTACTGCCATTTCGGTCAAGTTAGGATTGTACAACTTTCAGTATCAACGTTGCAGATGAATCATTTCCCATTCAATTATCTATGTATTTAGATCAGTTTGCGGATATATCCTAACACGATCAGCCACTAGGACAACTACAAGGTGGGCCCCCAAGTTCTCTTTTTTGGTGTAGTTTCACACCATCAATTTGTTCGAAATACAATTCATAGAATTCACCTAGTCACAGAATCATGTTTACCCCGTTAGTTAACGTGAATCAACTAGTGCCAACACTAGAAGTCCCAATTGTTGTTCCTTACCCTCCAGTAATCCAACATAGCAACTGCCAAGGTGCCAGCAGGCTCCTCCATCTTCAGCGTGGGGGAGACGGGCGATTTCCTGTCATCCGGCCTGCCGGGTGCTGGTTTGGCCCCGTGGGAAGCGGGTAAGGGTGCAGGCGACTTAATGTGAGAGTACTGATGTGGAAGGCGGTTCTGTTTGCAGTTGATAGGCTTATTTACTTGCAGGAAGGCAATTGGGTAAGGCGGTACTTTTTGAGTTTAGCTTGGGGTTGGCATGACAGCTTGAAAGTGGCACGTTGATATCTTGGAGTCACTTGCATGGGTACCAATGGTGGCCATTGTAGATGCGTTCCAGTGGGAATCAACATATCCACTAACACCTTGATGCAGATATTTGGCCCCAGCGTTGAAGCGTTACCAATAGGATTTATGATCCAGGTCCTGCCTTTTTCTGACTTAGGTGTAACCGGTGCGTTCCATGCAGTTCTACTAACACCGAAATGTTTAGTACTGTCTGACTTCAACGTCTGCCTGCATCCTATCTTTACTGGGAAGTCGAGCCAGGATGAAGATTCAAGTGAGACAGACACCGTGGGTGCTGCACTTTTAAAATTGACCATTCTTGACCCAACATCCCACCGCAGTGTGTGTTGGTTGCATGCTGTTTCGTTGGTGATTAACCAGGCCGGGGTTGTTCACCTCTCACTGAGGTACTTCGTGCTAGCTGGGGAGGTAGTGGCACGCCGGGGCACCTCTGGCGGCAGTTCCAAGCTTTTAATGGGGAAGAAATTGTACAATTTCCCCATATGACTTGGTGAAATCCCCATTCAATCATATTCAATCCCATGAAAAACAATTACTGCAATCACACACTGTTAATCACTATTTTGGAAAAGAAAAGTGTAGATAGACATGGAAAAGTAAGGGCGTTTTTCTCATGAGCCTGCATCATTCTCAGATCCCCGGGTCCGCAAGAAAAGATGCTGATGATTCGTTGAAGAGCTGAAGGGCTGGGCACTTGCTCCCATCCCCAACCCCCACAGATGCACAAAACTACAGGACATTTCAACATTTACTTTATCACCATAGTGCACCATAGTTCACTAATTAACATGAACTAACCATAGCCACCCCCATCCCCATCCCCATCCCCATCCTACCCCCCCATCCCCAACAAGGTAAAAGGGAGTTGCGGCGCTACCGCCGCGGCGGCTTCCTCGGCGAGGCTGCGCTCTTCGGCGCCAAGGCCACGCGCCGCATCTTCTCCGCCAGCGTGGCGCGGGGCGGTGGCGGCTGCGCCCTGCTGCGTGGTTTGGACGCAGCAACGGGGGTCACCGGGGGGGGGGAACCGGGTGGGGACGGTGGACCTAACTGGGAAACCTACATGGTTTGGATGATTATTCATTACTTAAGACTATTTAGATAATTGTAGATATATTTTAGATTATGTTTGCTTTTTTGTGGGCAATTACTGGGAAATCTCCAGACCTCTCGAATTGTTATGGAGATGTTGATTTGGACCTAAGTGATCAAACTTGCCATATCTTGCAATCGGAATTTGTTTCAGATAGACACCTGATGTATGGAAGAAAGTTCACCGTCGGGCTTTAGACACGAGCGCATTTTGCAATTCATCCCCTAAAGCGATGGCTCATGAAACTAATGAGGAAGTCACGCTTTCCACCGAGTTCACATACACAATCATTATACTTTTAATAGCTTGAAGTCAAGATAAGTTTGTCAATGAAAGCCATCGAGCCCACGTATGCCTCAAGATTCATGATTTGTGACGGATGAGAAAAATGGAGAAAGTCATCAAAAACAGCATCTCATCTAATCTCGTTTTCCAAAAGTGGTAAGCTCGCTTATTTTTTGCCCTTGTTAAACATGTGGCTGTATCCTCAGGTTCTGCTTGCACATCAGCTTCTTTAGAATCGTTTCCCATAAACAATTTCGGACGTTTGAAACAAGAAGTGGGTCCGCACATTTTCCCATCAAACGATGAGCAGGAACCCTGAAACCATGTTTTCTTCAAGCAAAATTTGTTTCTCAGCAAGCAACATGAATTTTCCCATGCCAATTCCTTATTAAAAGCATCCCATTAAACTCACACTGCGCTCCGAACTCAAATCAAATCCCGAAGTGGTCAACCAAGGTTGTTTTGAACAATGTTAATGCTTCCTAGGAATCACCATGAAATCCTCCCATGAAAACCATAAGTTGCTTTACAACCCCAACTAGTTCGTTATCCCCTAATCAACCCATTCAATCCCCATGAATCTCCATATAAATCCCAAATAAATGCCATGTAAATCACCATTAAATCACCATAAAACCACCAACAAATCACCATCAAAATCAAATCCACCACTTTGCTCCCCAGGAATGCACCACAACTTCTTCCGCAAAGACCTGCGGAACCGGGGCCCCGTGACCTCCCTGGTGGGTCCGGCACGCTGGCGCTACCTGGAACAACCCGACCTGGAGCTGCAGCCGCAGGAGGTCAAGCTGGGCAGGGTGGGTGAGTTTGCGATGGTTTATGGTGGTTTAATGTTGGTTAATGTTGGTTTATGATGGTTTTATGGGGATGATCAGTTCGAAAATGAATGGTTGAGGAGGTTAAGTATTAGTGAAGTATGGTTTGTTGCTGCTAAATTGGTGTCAATTGGGTCTTGACTGATTATTGTTGGTTGTGGTTAATTCGGTAATTTTTGTTGGAACCTGAGTAGGTTGAGTAGATTGACTCATAGGTTGGTTAAAGTTAACTACGGTGAATGATGATCAACCAATGCTTAAGTATAGAATCATTATTGATGATTTGTTATGTTTCCTGATGTTTTCTGGTGGTCTTCCGCTCAAAAATCAGACGTTGCTGCTGCGTTTTTGAAGCCTGGCATGGGCAGGTGGACGTCTTTGCCACGGGTGCCGTGTGGTGTCAACTGGCTGCAGGCTCCAGGGCCATGTCCTTCTTCAGGACCTTTGACCTGGGAACAGCGGCAGCTGAGGTGATGGGACTTGGGAGCCGTTCTGGGACATCGAATGGACATGGGGAATGTCATGTGAATTTTGAAGTGGTTGAATGGAATTTAATGGGAGTTTATAGGGATATTCCATGATATTCATGGGATATTAGTGGGATGCACCATCGGGTAATTTACATAGTTGGGATATTAATAGGATATATACCATGTGGTAATCAAACATGGCTTGCTGGACAATCCACCATATAGTTCGATGATTTTCCCAGCCCTAAACCTCCATTGATAGGGGATTTTTGCATTGCCATGTTTGAGTATCAGAGGGTAGGTGTTTCTATTATTTGGGGGGCCTCTGAAATGATGCTGGCTACTGGGGATTTCAACATTATAATCCTTTCCCCCTAATACTAAACCCCCCCCCCTAATACTAAACACCTGAGGTAGTTTTTAGTATTAGGGGGGTATTTATTATTAGGGGGACCCTANTACGTTGCAAAAAATTGGATTTCGAAGCGGACCCCTAATAGTAAGCGCCAGACCTTAATATTAAAAACTATTTTTCTCGATTTCAAAATCAATTAAATCGCAATTTAAAACGCAATTAATACGTTGCAAAAAATTGGATTTGGGGGACCCCCTAATACTAAGCACCCCGGGGTGAACTAGTTTTTAGTATTAGGGGGTA